>PISX010003402.1:79970-138439 GCA_004024625.1 Mellivora capensis | reverse complement strand
GCTAATTTTGGCCATTCTAACTGGTGTGAGGTGGTATCTCAATGTGGTTTTAATTTGAATCTCCCTGATGGCTAGTGATGATGAACATTTTTTCATGTGTCTGATAGCCATTTGTATGTCTTCATTGGAGAAGTGTCTGTTCATATCTTCTGCCCATTTTTTGGTATGATTATCTGTTTTGTGTGTGTTGAGTTTGAGAAGTTCTTTATAGATCCTGGATATCAACCTTTTGTCTGTACTGTCATTTGCAAATATCTTCTCCCATTCCGTGGGTTGCCTCTTTGTTTTGCTGACTGTTTCCTTTGCCGTGCAGAAGCTTTTGATCTTGATGAAGTCCCAAAAGTTCATTTTTGCTTTTGTTTCATTTGCCTTTGGAGACATATCTTGAAAGAAGTTGCTGTGGCTGATATCAAAGAGTTACTGCCTATGTTCTCCTCTAGGATTCTGATGGATTCCTGTCTCACGTTGAGGTTCTTTATCCATTTCGAGTTTATCTTTATGTACGGTGTAAGAGAATGGTCGAGTTTCATTCTTTTACATATTTGGCTGTCCAATTTTCCCAGCACCATTTATTGAAGAGACTGTCTTTTTTCCACTGTATATTTTTTCCTGCTTTGTCGAAGATTATTTGACCATAGAGTTGAGGGTCCATATCTGGGCTCTCTACTCTGTTCCATTGGTCTATGTGTCTGTTTTGATGCCAGTACCATACTGGTGGCATCTCATTACCTGATTTCAAGCTTTACTACAAAGCTGTGATCACCAAGACAGCATGGGCTGTTGAATTCTTGTATCTGCTTCTGCCTTCAGTCCTTTGTGATATCACACACCATGTAGCTTCTGGAAAACACCAATGTTCGATGTGAGAGAATGGGAGGGGGAAAAGACAAATAATATCTTATTATTATTTTGAAAACAGTCTTGACCTCAGAGTCCCCTGAAAGAGTCTTGGAGACCCCCAGGGATCTCCAAACCATACTCTGAGGACTGTTGTTCTAGTGAACACTGGAAATAGCCTTTGTAAGATGACAAAAGCTTCTTTTAACCTTGCAGCTTCTCCCCTCTTTACTCTTTCCCTAACCCTGAACTGTAGCCATATAATTTTTTTGAAGATTTTATTTATTTATTTGTCAGAGAGAGAGAAAGAGAGAGAGCGCGCGCGCAAGTGAGAGGGCGTGAGCAGGGGGAATGACAGGCAGAGGGAGAGGCAGGCTCCCCGCTGGGCAGGGAGCCTGATGCAATGCGGACTCTATCCCAGGACCCCAGGATCATGACCTGAGCCAAAGGCAGAGGCCTAACCGACAGAGCCACCCAGGCATACCTGTATCCATATAATTAATAAGTGCCGGGCACTGTTCTAAAAGCTAGAAGCACAAAGAAGAAAAACTGGGGCACTGTTCTAAAAGCTAGAAGCACAAAGAAGAAAAACTGCAGAGGCCTGGCCCAAAGAAGCTGACTGCCGTTGGGGAGGGGGTGGGGGTAGGGGTGGGTGGAGAAGGTGGAAGCAAAACCGCCTTGGGCTACAGAGAAGCTCTGCATAGCTCTAGGCTCAGAGGATGTGACATTCTGCCTACAAGCAGAGAAGCGAGGGCCCCTCCAGAATGAACTCTTTTTTTTTTTTTCTTTTTTCTTTTCTGTCTGGGAAGGAGATTTCTCTCCTTCATTTTTTTTTTAAATTTTTAAAAAGATTTTATTTGTTTATTTGACAGACAGAGATCACAAGTAGGCAGAGAGGTAGGCAGAGAGAGAGGGGGAAGCAGGCTCCCCACAGGGCAGAGAGCCTGATGCGAGGCTCCATCCCAGGACCCTGAGATCATGACCTGAGCCAAAGGCAGAGTCTTAACCCACTGAGCCACCCAGGCAGGGTGAACTCTTGAGAGACGCCCGTCACATCATTAAAGAGGATCCGTGCTGCCTATGAAGTGTTGTGTAGACTGAAGTGATCAGGAAAGTCTTCGTGGAGGAGGTGGGATTAAGAGCCTAACCCTAACCTGCCAGCCTGCAAGAAAGCTCGGAGCTGGGTAAGAAAGGACAGCATAAAGGAAGAAATAGATGAGCAGAACAGTGGGGGCCATTCACTCTTCTCCCTTGTTCAGCTTTCTCCAGGTTCCGTGGTCTCTGTGGCTTGCTGAGTGATAGAACAGATTTTCTTCCAAACTTACTGATGAAGAAATCCCAGACTTTCAATAAACCTGCACAGAAAGCCAGTGGGGACCCAAGGAGGGGGCCACAAGGGTATCTGTGAAAGCACAGCTTTCTGGGGGAAGCGAAGACTTCTGTGTGTGTCATGCTTTCCTTCCAATGCTTCCTGCTCCAGTGGGCCAGCCCTGACCTACCCCTCCAGGCAATGGGCCTTTGTCCAGAGGAGGGAGACGGGGTGCCACCTGGGAGGACGGTAGGAGCAAGGGCCTGAGACCTGCTCACTGGGAGGAGCAAAAACCCTCGGAGCAGGGCAGACCACATGTGGTCCCAGGCCCATGCTGCTGGAGAACTTGCTGGTTATTGTGCCCCTCAGATACTTTACAAAGGAGGCTTAGATCTAGGGGAGAGCCGTGACTTGCTAGGTGGGGCTAATTCCCCTGTCCACACGCACTTTCTCCCATATACTTACGATTCATCAACCATCGCTCTGTAAGAGCAGATGTGACGTCAAATGTTGCCACGGGTATGCGGAAACGGGCCCTCCTGAACACTGCGGGAGCAGTGTCAATTGGTAACCCTTTTTTGGAGGAGGGTGTTAATTTAGCAATATGCAACAAAAACCTTAAAGAAGTACATGCATTTTATCCTGGCAATTGCCTTTCCAAGAATGCAGTCGCAGGAAATAACCACATAGTGTCCAAAGCGAATGCACAAGGACACTTATTGCGCTGTTGTTTCTAACGGCATCAGAACGCTGGGGACACCCTATCCATCCGCTGATGGGCTTGGTTAATAACTGACGGTACAGCCTTGCCTTGGAGGAGGATACAACAACCCAAAATGAGGCTGTGGACCGACAGATAGCCCCATGGACATAGAGTCACAATGTGTTGTCAGATTTTAAATGGCAGGTTGCAAAAGAGCATTGCATCATATGATTCCCTTTCTTGGGAGATAAACATCACACATGTGCTTGAACATGATCTAAAAGGACACACATCAAAATGTTGACAGTGGCCCCCCAGCAGGTGGGGTTTCAGGTGGTCATTTCCTTTTTGCTTATTTGCATTTTCTGAATTTTATATAAGGAGTAGTACATACTTACTTGTGAAGATTTTTTCAAGGGCAGGGTTGAGGAAACTGGGGGAGCCAAGGATGGGTCTGCTACCGGCCAGGTTCTAGATGGACTGTTCCACTTACTTGCAAGATCACCAACAGACACAACCTTCTAGCAAGCACAGGCAGCGTGGGCCAGCGGTTTGACCCAATTCTAGAAGGCCCTCGGGGTTATATTCATGGTCTCAGAGGCCCCCTGCTCTTTCATCTACAAAGGGCAAAACCCACCAGATTAAGGAGACCTGAAATCCTTTGCCCCACTGCCTCCAGGGGAGGCCCTCCTGGGTTCTCATGCTCCCCAAGTAAAGTGTGTTCTCTCAGGTGGTAAAAGAGAAGAAGCTGCATAACCTGAATTTGTCTGACGTCACCGTGGAAAAAAATCTTCTGATGGAGCCGACAAACATTCAAACAATTTTTTAACACAAACCCAAGACAGTTTTACCCCAGTGCCTGTCTCTTAACATTCTCATTCCTCCATCTCAGAATGACAAAGACAGAAATCTCTAAGTCCTCCCACCTTTTCACTTGTGGTAATCTGGATAGCATGATGGATAAAATCACTGGTGAGACAAATTAAGTTACCTTCCGCCTGCGTTGGCCTTTTAGATTCTGGGTCTCCTAAGCCTATTGGAGGAAATGCCTCCTCCCTCTCTAAGATTCCTTTTCCTCTGCCAATGTTATTGAGATACAATTGACATGTAACACTGTTTTAGTTTCAGGTATACAACATAATGATTTAATTATGTGTTTATGTTGCAAAACAACCACCACGTGAGTTTAGTTAGCTGCGCTTTGTTTCACAATTGGCTACTGATCTTTCGAGCTGCTACTCAACTGATCAGAATGTCAGAGAAGTCCACCGGAGAAAGGCAAATACCATATGATCTCACTTACACGTGGAGAGTAAGTCTTGAAACATCCCATCCCGCACACACGCACACACACTTATAACTACATGAGGTGATGGATGTTAACTAAAGGTCAAAGTGCCAGCTGTTGCCTTTCTCAAATCTGCCTCGTCTAGCTCCAGAACCTGAGGATGCAGTGGTAGGAAAGGCCAATTTGAAGTATATTTGTAGAGAAAAAAAGAGCAAGACCAAATAGTGAGTGTGTCCCTGCTTCCAATGTCCACCTGTTAAGCTGGCTGGGTTCCCCCGCATCCTGGGGCCATGTTGATATGAGGCAAGAAGTACAAGAGGAAGTGAAAACCTTTTATATACAGTGACTATTAGGCTCTAAGAACCTCCTCTCCTCTTGTGGGGAAAGAACCTATAAAGGAAATGTGAATGTTCCCCCAACACCCACCAGGGTGGGAAAGAGGAGAGAGAGAAGTTCTGTCTTCCCACAGATAGAGGCAGAAGCATGGTAGGGGAGGGGACGGGGAGAAGGTTCCTCTCTCCCTAACAAGGCCACACCCGATGGGAAGGGAGGACTGAAGGCCGACCTTGAGACATGACCTCATTCATCGCCACCTTGAGTCCAGACCGTCCCTCATCTCTGCTGTTCTGAGATTCCTCTGCCTTCACTTGGAGAACCTCCGGAAAGTCCTCTTCCTACCTGTCCATCTCCCTAGAATGACCCTCTTGGGCAGTAGGAGCTCTGAAACTGCTCTCTGAGATGTCCTCAGCCCACCTGAGACCTCCCCAAAGGAGACAGTGGTCCTTGGTTGCCAATTCTGTCCCCCTCCTAAAGTGCTGATGAAAGATGGAGGGGAGATCCAACAGGAGAGGAGGTGGTGAGCCAGAGGGCTGAGTCTTCCTTTCCCCCAACAGTCCTAAACCACAAGGTTAAGGGTCATAAATGACTTGCCCACTCTCCCTATTCGACGATGGAGAGTAAATAAGGTTTTCTACTAGTCCTTGAGCACTTCCTCATATTTCAGAATATGGCCTAAGCGATGAAATGACTATAGATAGTATATTTGGGGGTTCTGTTCCCTTTTCTGTGAACTGGGTTCTGCCCATGGGACTGCCTACCCTTTAAAAAGCAGCAGGTGTAGATGGCCATGACTTGTCTTATGTTCTCTCCCTCCAGAGGCAGCTGGCTGGACCAGGGAGTTAAGAGGAGCTCGCATAAGCTAACGAGCTCAGCCGATCTGGTTCTCCCCTCCTTCTGCAAATGAAATATATTTGGGAGCAGGCATTGGAGACAAAGGCCATGTGGAATGGGTGTTGGAATTAATGGCAGGGCAAAGCCAAGCTTCATGCGAGCCAGAATTGGAGGGGAGGGGTGGTCAGAGGGAGCAGAGCAAAATGGTCTGCAAAGAGAGTAAGACAGCGCCCGAGAGAGAAACCGAGGATGAGAAAAAGTGGGCAAGGAGGGAAGGAGAATGGAAAGAAGGAAAGTCAGGTGCGGAAAGACAGAAAGAAACCCAGAGGGGGTTTCCAGCTTCCCGTGGTTTCTCATTGTCCACTTCAGTTCCCAAGACGCCTGAATGGACTTGATTTCCCGATGATGCTTCCACATCCTTTCAGTAATCATCCTGTTCTTTAAGTAAAATGTATGTTCCTGGCAGCCTTTGAGCTCTGATTTAAGCTATGACCCTAGCCATGGCGCAGGATGGGGCCGTTTGAGAGGGCTGGCGTCTGCGGGTGGACACTTCCCGCTGAGCAGAGCGAGCTCTGTGGGACAGAGCTGGTTCAGGGGCCACATGAAGTCAGGGGGTTGGTTACCCAGGAAGTCCGGGCAGACAGGCAATTGGCCTCTGAACAGAAAATGGGCAGAGAACTGGGTCCCTGGGCTGAGAGACAAGACAGGGCAGTAAGAGAGAAGGGAACTGGCCGAGTTGGAGCCGGGCTCTAGTTGTGGAGATACTGGACAGAAACTTACCCACATGGGTCCTATAACCAGAACTGGGGTCCAAGATCTTGGGTTTCTTCTTTAAAGACAGGAAAAGAGGGGCGCCTGCGTGGCTCAGTGGGTTAAAGCCTCTGCCTTCGGCTCAGGTCATGATCTCAGGGTCCTGGGATCAAGCCCCGCATCGGGCTCTCTGCTCAGCTGGGAGCCTGCTTCTCCCTCTCTCTCTCTCTGCCTGCCTCTCTGCCTACTTGTGATCTCTGTCAAATAAATAAATAAAAATCTTTAGAAAAATAAATAAAAAATAAAGACAGGAAAAGAACATCTTTCAGAAAGAAAATACTAAAGAACATCTTTGTTAGCATTTCCAAAATTTCAACACAATCTGAGTCTTTATTGAAAGGAGTAGTTATTGCCAGACCAATTCCTGCAAACTTTGGAGGACTCCCGCTCCAGAGTGCCTGGGACCTCCCTCTAACTCCCCAAATCTCTTATCCTATTTACAGTCAATTCTTGTTATTGGCAGTAGTTATGTTCTGCAAAGTCACCTGCTCTCTGAATTAGCAGACACTGAACCATTGTGTCTTGAGGAAATCCCCGGTTAGTCTCCTGCAAGCCTCTGGCCACATTCTCTTGAATGGGTCAATGCATAACCTTGTTTTATGTGTGTTTCTGTTTAAAGATACCTTATTTAATATATATGGGTGATTCGTTACCATTGGACTCAAGGCCAATAGCACTATAACTCATGCCTGAACAAAGCTTGTCTAACACATATCTCTTCTCTAGAAGACATGTCGCAGGCTCTTTGTGCATTAGAACCTTTGTCACAATGGTGGTGCCAATAATTGGAGGAGCCATTATGTGTGCTCCTCCCTAGAACAATGAGAGCTCTTTGAAGGAAGAGAGAATCATTTCTTATTAATTTCCACAGTCATAGTGCCTAGCACAGGGCCTGGCTCCTAATAGTCACTCAATTAAATATCTGATGAAAGAATCAGAGAATCAGAGGTGCCTGGGTGGCTCAGTGAGTTAAGCCTCTGCCTTCAGCTCAGGTCATGCTCTCAGGGTGCTGAGATCGAGCCCTGTGTTGGGCTCTCTGCTCATTGGGGAGCCTGTTTCCTCCTCCCTCTCTGCCTGCCTCTCTGTCTGCTTGTGATCGCTCTCTCTCTGTCAAATAAATAAATAAAATCTTAAAAAAAAAAAAAGGTTCAGAGAATCAGGGAAGAAGCCCAGTTCCAAGAGTGTACTGGGCTAATAGCAACAGTAATAGCAATGACTCTCTGCAAGTGATCTCTCGGCTGTGAGATCGGGCTTGATCCTCTCTGAGGCTGAGCCTGCAGGAAGGGACTCAGCAGAGGAGAGAGGAGTGAACACCGGGCAGGAGTGTTCATTGCTGCAGACAGGTGAGCACAGGTAACCATCACTTTTCAGCGAAGGAGCACCCATGGCCCCTGATGGCATGGGAAGCCACGTTCTATGTCTCAGATGGTCAGCTGAGCTGGTGAGGAGTCAGGGGGGTATCCGAGCTGGAAACGGAAGGAGATGCATGTGTGCAAATTACACATACTTACGTAAAAGGGCTGAGGAATAATTTGCTTCATTAACAGAACCCCCAAACTTCTAGTTGTAAGGTTGGGTCAGATAAATAGCCCAGGCAACGAGCCATACAGACAGATTGCTTTCCTAACTACTTGTCTCCTTCTTTTTATTAGTTTACCCCCCAGAGCAGGATATTTCAAAAGACACTGCCTGTCCAACAAATGACATTTTAAGAAACTACTTTCTCCTTGTTATTAGACACACAGAATTGCCAATCAAGTGTCTCACCCCAAGAAATGCTACATGGAGTTACTCTACTCTCACCAAAAGTAAAGATGCTGGAAATTTGCTTTGTGTACGGTGGTGAAATACATGATCTTGACTTTTAAAATACTGAAATAACTTGAGCCATTGTTAAGAATACCATTGGCCTCTTTGGAAACCTCAGATGGAGAGTAACTGACATCAATGCCTGAATTCACCAGCAGGACCTGCACGGGGGAACAGAGGGAGCCACCGCTGGGGTCTTAACCAACAGCTCACCCAGCCCAGGTGAAGTGGCTTCTAGATTCTCTCCTGGGCTCTGTTCTTCACAGACCCAAACATGCTTCCTCAGTTGGTCTAGCCCCTGGCATGGTGGGCTGCGACCTTCTGCTCTTCTCTGCTTCCTGTGGCTCCCAGCCCAGAGCCGCATGCACACCCAGGGCTCAGCCAATACCAGTAGACTTATTACATCGCTTCTAGTCAACTCTCCTGGATCCCCTGTGGTGAAGTATAAAATTCTCTTGCCCAAGGCTCTTATTCTGATGCCCCTTGGGATCTCTGAGCCCTTTCCCACAATAAGAGACACACAAAATGACCAAGCCTGCGCTAGAGAGTTCAGAGAAAGAATCGAAGGAACGCTGTGGCTGGGCTGGGATACGGTAGAGATGGAGCAGCTGCTGTCTCCTTGTCTCCACTCTGGTTTGAAGAAGGAAATGCTGTAATTATATATTTGGATGCTCCCATTGGCTCATGAGATTAAATCCCTTGGCAGACCGATGACACTGTTCCTTTCAATAGGGACACGTCCCCGAGATGCTCCTGCCTGGGATCTGTGCCTGCCAATTGGACATTCCCTTACTCAGACTGCCCATTGGGCCTTCCTCCCCCCTGCTGCCTGCCGTCGGTCAGCTTCCCCAGGCTGGGCCTTCTAGGCAGGTGGCAGGACTGGGATAGGTGGGGGGACAGGATCTTCTCTGAAGATCATGGAAACCAGTGAGAGCTGAGTGCTGATTCCCAGCGAACAGAAAGCACTAAGTTGGGAGCCATCTTCCCCAGGCTCTGCCTCAGCTCCTGCACAAGATCTGCTTAACTGGCAGTCCTCAGTTTCCCTACCCAGGATCACGTGCTCTGGATCAATGCGCGCCCCCTCCTCTATGGTCCCTGCTTCTCGACTGCTGAGCAAGGCTGAAGAAAAGCAGATGGCCACGCTCACGGGTCTCACTTTCAGTTTATCAGCGCAAATCTCAAGGGTGCACTCAGCACTGTCTACAAGTCCTAACCTTTCCACGGACTATTGTTCTCTCCTCTTGCAGACGACACTTCCCCCACCCTGCTCCTCTCTCCTCAAACCTTCAATGCCCTCCTCTTGCTCATGACTCTCAGCTAATACAACACTCTTTATTTTACTGAAAAAAGATAGAAGCATCAAAAGGGAACAACCACCTTTTCATCCTGACACCAATCAACCCTCCCACTCACATCCGTGTCACCTGCTCTGCCTCCCTGGCCCCCTCGCCCCTTCCACTAGGTTGATCAACCATCTCAGTTGGCTGGGATTAGAGGGTTTTTCTGGGAGGTGGGCCTTTTAGTGCAAACAACAGGCAAGTTCTGGGCAAACCAGGATGGGTTGGTCACCCTATCTCCCACAGTGTCCCGGATTCTACCTCCTCTTACAATTGGGGACGCTCTTCCCATAATTGTGCCTTTCTCCTACACCGTTTTTTTTTTTTTTTTCCTTTCCCCTCTGGATGGGTCTTATCAGCACATAAGCATGCTATGAATTTGTCCATCCTTTAAGCATCCTCCCTAGGCCTCATGTTCCCCTCAGCTACTTCCCCATTCTTTTGCTTGCTAAGTGGCCAGTTGGCCAAGTCCCATCGTCAGCCAAGTGTGTCCCTCCAGACATAGGCCTTCCTGCTGCCACCACTCAGCACTCATGGCTCCAAGTCATGGACCTTAACGCTGGTTCCTAATACAAGCTCCGAGCTTCACATGCTGAATCTCGCAGGGTCTAGGGCCTGATGTATTGGGATCATTTGGTCATGGAGCAGTCCCTTCTCCCTCCCCTCCCACTAGGACCATTTTGACGGAAGAACCTTGCTCTACTCATCTCTGCGTGCCAGGTGTCCAGAACATTGCTAGGCGCGTAGGAGGAGCCGAGGAAGTGGTTGTGAGTGAACAAATGCCTAAACACTGAGTGAGTTATGGACCCAGTTCAAGGCCCTTGGTCGCTTTAACCACACAGGCCTCATGCTCCTCAGCTCCCAAAACACAAGGGAGTTGATGCTTACCCATACTTCACATCACGTCTTTCCCTTTATCACGTGGCCATTTATCTCCTGGTGTGTACTAATGCTCAGCTGTTAGTCTTGGCCTTGTCCCGTAAGCTCTCCAGCTCCTCGTGGCAGCCTGTCTACGCCCCACAGCACTGAACAACTACACGGAGTGTGCTAGTCAGTTCGTATAAATTACAAAATCCCTAAAGGGAACACTCTTCCAGGTGGTGTGGGCCATTCAGACAAAAGACGTTGCTCCTCTGGTGGGAACTTGCACAATAAAGGAATGGGATTGGAGTAACAGGACAGGAGAAGCCTCTTGTCAGGAGATAGGGATCTGCCCCCCCACCCCGCCCTTTTTTTAAACCACCTCAGGACTCAGGAAAGATCTGGAATCCAGGAAAGAGCTGGCAGCCACGGTGAAAAAGTCAGTGAATAGTGCTTGGGAGGTGGACCCATTCAGGCTGCTGGGTATACCTAGGGAAAAGACACAGCTGGTTCCAAATGTATCACCTGGAGGGACCTGTTTTCAATGCATCCCATGCTCCCCCCGCAACACCCCACTCCACCCCCTGCCCCGGAAGTCTCTTCCTTGTGTATTTGGAATATTTGGTCTTGTTATAACAAGAGATTTCCCATCAAGGAAACATTTCATTCCCCGATGAATAGAATTGTCTCTCATTTTGCTCACTCTCATTTTGGATTATCTCCCATTTTTGCTCTCTTAAAACACCAGCCTCTCCCATCTACATCCACCTTCCTCCTCCAGGCATTAAAGGAAACCCCACCAAAGTGCCTGCATACCGGCCTCTAGCAGCCTTTCCTTCCATGCCCTGCCTTCTCTCCTCCCCCAGAAGGGCACCTGCAGCCCTAGCAGGAATACGGTCGTCAATTTCTGCGGCTGGTACGAGCGTTTTAGCATAATGAGTGGTCCAAATATTTAAATATCTATGATATAGGAAGCGTGGAGAACATTAAAAACCATTTTCTCCCTGCTGATTGCAAGAGAGGAAATACACACAGTCCCTGCTCCCCTGCACAGTTGCAAAACTGCTGGCCTAATCATATTGCCTTATGTAAAGTGCCTCTCCCGCCTCCTCGAATCTGGCTTTAGGTTGCATTTACTGTAAACAAAGATGTATTGGGGGGGGGCAGTCAGATTGAGTTTATTGTTTATGTAAATCTCTCCGAATGTGACATAGCAAGATAGCTTCCTATGTTGTGTTGATCCACATTTTAGGCCAACAGCCAAAGTATTTTATCTTTTCCTTCATTATAGTGATCTTCCAATTAGCTGTGGTCTGTAATACCCTGATTTTGGTGGCAGTGGTTTGGACAGGATTGTTTGATAGTTCTGCTCGAGAGGCAAAATAAGGGGCCTTATT
Source organism: Mellivora capensis (assembly GCA_004024625.1). Classification (NCBI taxonomy): domain Eukaryota; kingdom Metazoa; phylum Chordata; class Mammalia; order Carnivora; family Mustelidae; genus Mellivora; species Mellivora capensis. The sequence continues at coordinate 126,918 of PISX010003402.1, read as the reverse complement.
ATAGAAGTGCAGAGGTTGTGCTGGGGCTGAGTTCTGTTGCAAAGTTTGCCGATAAGGGGAAAACCGGCCCTTAAGCGTCCATTCTGTTCTGTATATTAACACTTCTAATCTGCACTGCTGATAAAACTGCAAGCCATTTGCCTTTGGAGGAATTAGTTCTGCCTCACTTGTGTAACCAGGCGATGGTGATTAACCTTTAAACTGTCCAATATTCCCAGCAGCCTCCTGCTCCAGATTAGAAACTATTTAGTTATGACCAACTAAATTAACAACACTCCCTCCTCTGAAGAATGAGATTTGGAAGGTGGATGCATTTTAAGGTGGAATTGTGTTTTGAATCGGTGATCCGTCTTTCTAAGGTGCTTATTCCCTTCCTGTTGAAGTTCCCCAGCCACAGTGGGGACGGAAGGTTGGGCTGGAGGCTGGGGAGACGGAGAGGAGGGGCCGGTAGTCCCAGTTGGGATTGCAGATCCGAGGTTTCATGGGCACAAAGAAAACCCGTTGTAGGTTTGGATTTCCTTCCCTGTTATCACCCCAGGTTGAAAGGGGACTGTAACTCTTCTGCTAGACCCAAGCCATGCTCACAGTGGGATGGAGCAGTTGCTTCTAAGGGGGAGATTAAGGAATAAATCAAGTCGCTCCCTGACCACCCTCCTCCCAATTTCTTCCTGGAGATGAACGTCAGAAAAGGCTGCTAACTAACTCTCATGTTCCAGACACGGGGCTCTGTCCACCGCAGGCAGGTCTACCCAACTGAACTGCCGTCGTGCCAACAACCCCGCTCAGTCCCCTCCTATCTGCCCGTCTCCAGTGTGTAATTTATCAGTGGCAACATACCCTCCGCGGTGAGGGCCAGGCAATTATGTAATCGTGTCGTGCCTCAGATCCCCACATTGTCGGTCTCCCCCCACCACCCCGGATAACAAATCAAATGGAACAACAACCCTCACTACCAACACCTGGACCGCCACCCGATCCCGGTAGCAACCTTTTCTGTTTTACTAGTTTCCTATTAGCTGCCTCCTTAAATCTGCTAATCTGGATAGTGCATTAGCCGGATGTCAGTCAAGCCGCGGTGCACGGCGAAGCCTTCTTCATATACCAATTTAAATCATTCATGGTCTTTTCTTTGGCATTATTCAAAAGATCATAATAATTTTCTTGTGCCCACGGCACAAAAAAATCAATTATTTCCCCACAAAGACTTGAAAGTACTTAGCGAGTACGGCAAGAAAAGCTGAGGGTAATATCAAATTGAAATTGCACTCATTACATACAACACAATTAGTTGCCACTAGCCTGGCCGGGCTTTAATTCTGAATGGCATATCTTTATTATTACAGAAACAAGCATGCAAATGGCATTGTTCAGGATTTGCCGAAATCAATAGGATATAGTGCTGTGTGTTTGGTGGCCACTGTCACTCACGCTGCTGTGGACGCGAGATAATGTGTGTGTTTGAATTAATGAAGGGAGCAGGCAACATCATAAGTGACACCCAAATAAAAGAAATGGGTACATGATATTTGTAATTATTCTACTTGTGTTTTTGTTGTAAATACTTGTGCTTTTTGTTTTTTAATCAAAGGATTAATTGCATTTTAATAAGGCATTATGATTTGCAGAGCTTTAGTTAATTAAAACTTGTAGTATATAATTATGAAGTGATGCTGAGATTTTTCTAAAGATCACCCATATGTTTAGAATATGTATAATTTTTCTGTTAAGCAGTTGCGATCTCCCCCCCCAACCCCCCCCAACCTTTCTCTTTGGTCCCTCCCCTCCCAACAGAAGACATGGATGACTTACGTGAAATGGTGAATTGATGATAGCAGGTGCTTTTCTCTAAGAGGCAGCTAGGACCCAATTTAGGTTATTGAACAAATTAAGATGACTCTGAAGCACACTCATGGGATCCACTGTGGCAGAAAACTTTTTTGTTGACACTTGCTTTCCGGGTAACCCTCCTGAGATACAGCCCTGTAGAGGTCTGGGGGGGTTGACGTGGGTTTTGGAGGGCAAACACGGAGATTTTGCCGTCTGGGTGAGATGGTACCATTTAGAGTTAGACCCTGGTTGGCTCTCTGGGGCTGGGACCCAACCCCAGTGGAGTCACAGAGTCCCAACCTTGGCCCCTGTGGCACATAAGAACTTACTTGGGAGGGGGTGAGGTGGAGAGAGGGGATGCTGAAAATCTAGGGAGCTTGGAATTCCCGAACGTTAACACATTAGTAATTCACAGTGGAATCCAGCCCAGAGACGCGGAATCGCGTTTCCTGTAGGTGTGTATTATGTGAAGGCTGATGGATTAATTGCTAGATAGATGGAATCGAGCTAAGGTAAAACATTATTAAAAAGTTTTAAAATCTTAATGTAACATTTTGAAATTTGCTTTGGGGAATTTTTTCTTTTCAGGCTCCTAGTTTTCCATTCTCTCCAGGATCAGGAGTCTTAGTTGTCTTGGCAGAAGGAGGGCTCCGTGCGCAGAGAGCTTATGAAGCTCTTTGTTAAGAACATCCAGATGGTCCTGTGATGGTGGGTGGATGTGGGAGCTGGTGGCTGAGCCTTGGGTGACCAGTGATGTGAGGAGATGAGGTGACCCAAGTTATCCTTTAGGACCTGGTTGGCTGGGCACCCAAAGGCGAATTTCCCTCCCTTCTCAAGACCCAGACACTGCAGTGAGGACTATTAAGATCCCCCACTCCCTGCAAGGCAATGTGGAGAAGGATAAGGTTGAAGGGAAGAGGGTCTTGCGATGCTCATGCCCCAAACCTAGTTTTCTAGGAGACCCACAGTAGAGCTCCAAGTAGGGTGGCCCGAAGCTGATTTAAAATCTACTATTATTAGGTTGGTCATGGCTTCCTATTTTAACTCTGAAAACCTAGAGCTTGAAAAGGTGGTTCATTCAAAGCTTGCTAAAATATTTGCTCAGCAGCACAATGGCGTGTGATGGAAAATAAACTCTTGTGGCTTGCTGCATCCTATCAGCCGCGGCCTGCAGCAGGGAAAGAATGAGGGAAGGTCAGTCAATTATGTGTGGTAATCACCGTAAGCATATTATCTGAGACACAGATGTCTTCTATGACCCCACACGACATGGCTATTAACCTCGGAGCAATATAAAAATGGAGTGGGCTTGGGGGGAGGAGCAGAGGTAAACCAGACTTTCAGCCTAGCCTTGTCCACAGGGGCTCCGACCAAAAAAAAAAAAAAGTTGTGGACATGAGGACTATTTTCAGGAAGCCATCCAACAATCTGACACCTACTCACGGTGGCCGGGTCCTCGCGCCCCTCCTTCCCGGAGATCTTTCTGTAGGTCTGGTCGTGTGTAGAAGTACTGGCCTCATCTGAAAACGAGACTGATAAATCCACTCGGGAGAGATCTTGGTCACACAATGGCCCTGGAACGCTACTTTCTGTTCACCAAAGAAGAGGAGAGAGGGAAAAACAATCTGGGTGTTCATGTGCGCATTTAAATAAGCTCGCTTCCAGTCTCGGACGTTAGTGAGCAGGGAGGACAGGGCTGTCCTCCAAGGCATGTCAGGGGACACAACTAGGTTACCCAGTGGACACGGCCCGATGGAAGCCATGGGCTTTTACCTCCAAAGGTAGCCCTGATTCTGTGTCTCCCTGGAGAAGTCGGCGCCAGTTCCGGCTTGGGGGACGGGGCACAAGAGCTGTTCATGGGTTGTTACGTGGTCGGGGATGCACACGTTGTTTGGGGATGTTTGGGGAAACATCTTCCCTGGGAAGGACCCTGGGCCAGATGCTGAGGATTCCAAAATGAAGAAGTGAGTTTCTGCCCTCCAGGAGATTGTAGTCCGAGGGTGTAATGATGCAGGGAAGACTTGAACGCAAGGTGGGGCTCAACTCCTTTCAAAACGCGTGTGGATGCCGGAGTAGGGTCCAGAAGGCTCTCTGGGCAGAAATGAAAAAGGGACTCTTCGAGCCAAGGGGCTTGGAAAATCTTCCTACGGGCCCTCTCCTTGCCTGTTGTCTCATTCGCACGGCCCTAGAAGCAACATCGGACCCATCGCAGACTTGAGACTCAGACGGGTAAGGTTCCTTGTCCAGGGTCTCAGAGCTGGTTAGTGGTAGAGCCGGGAGTAGGACTCAGACCCAGCTGACTCCAAGCTCTACTAACCAGGAGGCTGAAGTAGCTTGTCAGGTGGGAGGACAGCATTTCAGGTGGAGGGAGAAGGTGAGCAAGGAGGCATCCGGGAAGGGCAGGGACAGCTGGGGCTGGGAGCAGGTAGGAGGTGCAAGACCAGGAAACAGGGCTGCCCCAGTCCCAGGGCCTGGTGGGCCTTGCCATACAGTTCAGTTTCCTCCTGCCAACAGCAGAAGGTCTCTCTGAGAGTTGCAGGGTGAGTGAATGGCCGGGGGCGGGGGGGTGGGGTGGGGGGGGGCTAGGGCTGAAGATCAGGGACCTGAAGTGAGCTGGGGAGCTATCAGAGCGGGGCCAGGTGCAGGGGGCCCGTGCAGGGCGTTGGAGGGGAGGAAGGGCTGCATATCCTGAAGGGATGTGATGGCGAGGGAAAGGGAAGAGCCTAGGATTACCTCAGTTCCTCGCCACAACCCCTCGCGTGTCTTATGGCCTGACACTGCTTTCCTCTCTCTTCAACAACAAAGACATGGAGGTTTGGAAAGATAAAGTCACTTGCCCAGAGTCGAGAAGCTCGTATTTTGTCCTAGCCAGGTTTTGAACATGGTCTCTGGTTCTGTAGCCAAGACTCATGCCCCTGGGGCCCACTGTGTATGTGTGTGTGTGGCGGGGGGAGGCACAGAGGACCCTGTCCCGATGCTTGAGTCTACGTTCACCTCTTCCATGGATCTCCTCCCTTCTTCCCTCTCCCTAAGCTTTTTCAGTGTAAAAGAAGTTTAAAGGTGTGTTTTCAAAATTGCAGAGATAACCCCAGCCACTTTTGTATTTTTAAGCAATTATGAGAAGGTGATTATACCAAATGAGCTACAGAAGAGATATTGTTATATATAATATATACATTTTTTAAAAACTTTAAACAGTTGAATCTAACAGGTATTCATAACACAGGTTTTAGTGAGGGTGACAAAATTATGGTTAGCATGACTAATAAATGGCCTTTTAAAAAAAAGATTTTATTTATGTATTTGACAGACAGAGATCACAAGTAGGCAGAGAGGAAGGCAGGGGGTGATGAAGCAGGCTCCCTGCTGAGCAGAAATCCCAATACAGGGCTCCATCCCAGGACCCTGAGATCATGACCTGAGCCGAAGGCAGAGGCTTAACCCAATGAGCCACCCAGGCACCCCAATAAATGGCCTTCTTAAGTGTTATTTTGCAAAGCTATGGCGGACCCAGTTGGGTGGCTTTCAGCATCCTTTCCAACACCCTCACTATCCTAACAGACCCTATTTTGTTCAGGTTTCTCCCTACTCCATGGGGTCTTCAGCTCCAAAGGGCAAACTCTGATGGGTCTGAAACAGCATGACAGCCCCCTCTGGCACGGAGTGGGGTGCGATGTAACTCTGGTCAGGGAAATGGGGCCGGATGTGCTGGGAGCCTTCTGGGAAATGTTTCCTCCCTCCTAAGGAAACCCCTTTCTCCCCAGGAAGAAATGGTCTCACTCTATAATTTCTCACGTCTGGATGTGATGTGTCCAACTGCAGCAACCGTGCTGTGACCCGAGGAGGCACATAGGCTCCCAGAGCAGGCAGGGCAGAGAGCGGGAATGGCTCTGGGTCCTCCATGATGTCACCCCAAGCCACTGATGCCACGCTGTGGAGTTGCTCTACCTCTGGCCTTTATGTGCTCGGGGACTCTTGTAAATGTTACTATTGTAGAAGTCTCTTTTGCCTTTTTTAAACAGTTGTGGTACAGTGTACCTAACATAAAATTTACCACATGAGCCATTGTTGTTGTTTTTTTGTGTTTTTTTTTTAATTTCTTTATTTGTCAGAGAGAGAGGGAGAGAGAGAGAGAGCACAGGCAGAGGGAGAAGCAGGCTCCCTGCCGAGCAAGGAGCCCGATGTGGGACTCGATCCCAGGACGCTGGGATCATGACCTGAGCCGAAGGCAGCTGCTTAACCAACTGAGCCACCCAGGCATCCCTGTTGTTGTTTTTTTTTAAAGATTTTATTTATTTATTTGACAGAGAGAGAGAGATCACAAGTAGGCAGAGAGGCAGGAGGGAGAGAGAGGAGGAAGCAGGCTCCTTGCTGAACAGAGAGCCCAATGTGGGGCTCGATCCCAGGACCCTGGGATCATGACCTGAGCCGAAGGCAGAGGCTTTAACCCACTGAGCCACCCAGGCACCCCACGTGAGCCATTGTTAAGTGTATGATTCTGTGGCATTGAATACGCTCCCAGTGTTGGGCGGCCATCGGCACCATGCATCTGCAGAGTGCTCATCCTTCCCAAATGAAACTCTGCCCCATTAACCATGGCTCCCCACCCCCTTCTCTCCTCCAGCCCCTTGGAACCACCATCCTGCTTTCTGGCTCTATGAATGTGATGGCTGCAGAAGCTCCTACAAGGAGAATCATATACCATTTGTTCCCTTTTTTAAAAAAAAATAGTGAGCTGTAATTGACATGGAATATTCTACTAGTCTCAGGTGTACAACATAGTGGCTCGACATTCTCAGACATTGTGAAATGATCACCACACTAAGTCTGGTCCCATCCATCACCGACCATAGTTCACATTTTTTTTTCCTGGTGGTGAGAATTTTTGAGCTGCACTCTTTGAGCAACTTGCAAGGATGCAACTGTCTTGTTAACTACAGTGACTAAGCCATACATTATATCTCCATGACTTGTGTATTTTATAACAGAAAATTTGTACTTTTTGACTCCTCTTCACCCATTTTGCCCACCCCGCCCCCCCGCAAGTCCTGCCTCTGAGAACCACCGATCTGTTCTATGTTATCTATGACCTTGGGTTTTCTTTTTTTTAAATTTGGTTGATTGGTTGGTTGGTTGGTTGGTCTGCTTTAGCTTCCACATATAAGTGAGATCCTATGGAATTTGCCTTTTCCAGTCTGACTTCTTTCACTTAGCATAATGCCCTCAAGGTCCATCCTGTTGTCACAAATGGCAAGATTTCCTTCTTTTTATGGCTGAATAATATTCCACTGTGTATAATATTCCGCATTTTCTTCACCCATTCATCCCCCGGCAGACACTTAGGTTGTTTCCATATCTTGGCTGGTATAAATAAGACTTCAGTGAATATGAGGGTACGGATGTCTTTTCAAGTTACTATTTTCATTTTCTTCAGATAAATACCCGGAAGCAGAATTACTGGATTATATGGTAATCCTATTTTTAATGTTTTGTTTTCCACAGTGGCTGCACCAATTTATATTCCCACCAACGGTGTAGAAGGATTCCCTTCTCTTTGCGATACCTGTTATTTCTTGCCTTTTTTTATAAGAGTCATTCTAACAGCATTTGTCCTTTTGTGACTGGTTCATTTCACTTAGCATAATGTCCCCAAGGTTATTCCATGATGAGTGTGTAAGTAATTTCTAGAAGGAGTTTCTGAGATTTGCAGCTGAAGGCATTCCAAGTTATAAACCCATTAAACCAAGATTTAAAATTTGTCTTCCTCCTCGGTGACTCTCAGGAGTAATGGTTAAGGACATGGACTCTAGAACCCAAATCCCTGATTTTAAATCCTCACTCGACAATTAACTCGTAGTATGACCTTAGAAAATTTGCTTGCCTCTCTATGCTTCGATTTTCTCTGCTGTTCAATGTGTATTAATAATACTGCTTCCTGCTTAGCATGCTGGAGGCCTAAATGAGCTATTACAAACAAAGCCCCTTAAGGGGGCCTGGCATACAGCAATTCTCATTGTCGCTATTACTGTCGTTCTTGGGTAGGAGCAGGCAGCGGTTTCAATAGCTTTCCCACATGCCATGCATGAGTTTATCCTACACTCAGCTGGCCATTAGGAGACAGAAGATCTGGAATGGGTCCCCTTCCCTGCCTTTGTTGCCCTGTCTGGAATGAAGGTTCTGAGTCCTCTCCAGTCTTTCTCAGTCTTTCTCTTGCTTTGGGTCTTCTTGCTCCCATCTCAGGGATGTGTCCATCTTCCCCTTGTTCTCTGCTCAGTTCTAGAAAAACCAACTCCAGCATCCCAGGACCAAAAGGCCCAGAGGTAACTGGTGCTGTGGACCAGAAGACCAAGAGTGGGTAGTAAGGCGGCCCGGTCACTCCTGCGAGTCCTGGGCTCAAGGAGGGAGGCATTTGAGAGATGGGGTGTAACTCTGGATAACATGGAGGGCAGAGACTAAATAGAGTAAGCCTGGACCCTGGTTTCACTGTGCGGGAATCTGAGGAGATGAGGTACAGCAGGGATCCCGGGGCTAAACTGAGGGAGGGACCAGCAGGCACGGAAAGCTCCAGAGACCAGAACGTAGACCCAGACACAGTTGCTTTGCTCCCAGCATGTGCAGGGGGAGGCGCCCAGCATCCCCTGCTCTAAACCCCAGGGCTATCTCTATAACGAGCTGTTGATGTGATTAGCAGAAAAGGAGAGCATAAGGTCACCTGAAAGGGTGGAAGGTGGGGGTCAAAGAAGCAATTCTGGAGCTAGATACAGTTGTGTGTGTGTGTGTGTCCCTGTCCGTGCGCGTGTGCACGCACATGTGTGTTGTTTCTTAATGGCCCTATCTGCATGGAGAGGCAAGAAAAATCCTTTCTTGCATTATGAAGATCTTGCAAATGAAATATATAGCTGAGAAACAAATGAAATATATAGCTGAGAACACTCTATTATATAACCGAGGGAAAAAGAATAAATGAAATGATGCATTAAAAAGTACCCGGAAAAGAAGAAAGCCTTCGAGGTAAATTGTTATTGGTGTGCCTTTCTAAGACGTCATTTGGTCCCAACCTCATGGCGACAGAAGGAAATGTGTTCTTCTGGTGCGATAAGAACACAACCTTGGATATACCACATTTAGACATCAGCGAAGGGACGCATTTTAGGGGCCCTAGACACTGATTCCCCACTGTCCCCCTTTACAGAAGTGCTTGGGTCTGCAGGGAGGCCCTGGAGTGTGGGGTCGGACTGAAACTCTCAGGAAACCCACTTAGACAGAAGGGCAATGGACTAAGATTTTTTATTGGGGGGTGGGGATTGGTTATCGGAGAGGGGCCACGGCCACTAGAGGTAGGGAGGCTGACTGATAAGCTGTATATTTGGCGGAGGGACAAGGAGGAGATAAAAGATTTAAAAATGTAATAGAAGATTTGCTTACACTTCTTGGAATGGTAATTAAATTTATTTATAGTTATGGAAAGTTTGGGGAAGGGAGGAAAAGCAATTTAAATGCAGAGTTTTCACAGGGCAACTGCAAATGGCTTGCTTTAACGGTGCCTCTGAAGGTTAACAGAATGGCGGGGAGGTCAGAGTGAGGAGCATGTGATAAGTGACAAGTGTGAACGTGGCAAATCATGTATTTAAAATTACTCTGAGCTTTATCAAATGTTTCCTCTTGAAATTAAACTATCCTGGAAGGAAAGGTTAACTGAGAAAAGAGTATTACTCTAATGTTCCCGTGATGACCGGGGGGTGGGGGGAAGGGAAGGGTTCCTGTCATGTAGGAGAAGGGGAGATAAAGGTAAATAGGTTGTTATGTTATTAACTGTGAAGAAACAAAGATATTCCAAACTCACATTGCACTCGGAGGAAGGGCAAGAAAATGTTCCCTGTCCTCGTCATCTTTCCTGTCTCCATGAGCCAAGCAGCCTTCCGGTCCACGCATGGAGTGGAAAGGGGGACACATGCCACAGGGGATGTTAATGGAGGAGGAAGAGCCAATGCCCCCAGAGCGGTAACTGTCCATGGTCGGCTCTGGCCATGTAGAGAAATCCAAAGGATTCTCTGAATACCTCCCCAAATCCTTCACATCAATTACTGGGTTTCCACCTCTTACAGGACTTGTCTTTGACCCTGCCTGGTGGAAGGGTAAGGTGAGCAACTGAGCAAAGCGAAGCATCCTGGCAACCCAGCCCAGCCAGTGGGGAGGAGCCATCGGCTTTCAGTGAGGGTCATGAACTTTGCCCCATCTTTTCCCCATAGCCTCGGTTTTCTCCAGCTTATTGGAGGGAAGCTTCAGTTGGCTGGGTGGAACCATGGAAGCAGCCTCCTAAAAGTAAAAAACAAATCAGCAATGTCATTTTTGAACACTATTATTTAATACTGCTCTGGAAGTATTGGCCCACAAACTGAAACAGGGAAGAAGTGAAGTGATCATTCTTCATATATGATGTACATGATCATTACCAAGGGAAAAGAGCAATAGGAGAATTGAATGAAAAACTCCTTTAATTCAGTGACATGGCTGAGTACACAATTCATTGAAAGTAATTTATATATAGCTCTTCTAAATAAGGCGGGAACCAGTTCCAAGAGATAAAGGAAGAAACCCTACTTAGGGAGAGATCAAGCAGGTAATGTCCAAGAGCTGGGTTATTTAAGATGGCAATGAATGACAACGTGGACCCAAGAAGGCCTGGGCAAAGGATATTCCTGTACAGAAAGAGTCAACTTCATAAAGATGTGACTATTCTCTCAATTAATCTATAAATCCCAGTACATTTTTTTTTTGGTGAAAGAGTCTTGACAAACTGAATCTACATTTCACGTGGAAAAACAAACAAGCCAGAATCACCATAAAGATTCTAAAAATGAGGTGGGATGAAGGGGACTGACTCATCCAGATATTAAAATATATCATAAAGCTACAAAATTGAAGCAGTCTGATACTGGCACATGAATAGACATCAAGGAACTATGAATAGAAATAATTTGCATATCTATCTCACATCCTCCAGATGGATCAATGATAAAAAGCAGAACAAATGAACTTTAAAAGGGCAAGAAGGAATATGGGAGAGTATTTTTAATGAGTCCAGACTGAGGACAGCATTTCTACTTACACCATAAAGGCAAAAAACCATAAAGAAAGGTTTGGAAAACTTGATTATATAAAAACCAAAGTTTATATGTGGGAGAAAAACACCATAAACAGTGGCAAAAACAAACAAAATACAAAAAAAATTGGGAAAAAAATACTCGCAACTCGTCACATAAGAAAGGAATAATTTTAATATGAAGTTTCTAAAAGTCAGTGACAAAAAGACCAACTAACAGAAAAGGAAATAGAAATTGTTTTCAGAAATGAAAACTGGGGGTACCTGGCTGGTGCAGTCTGACTCTTGATTTCGGCTCAGGTCATGATCTCAGAGTCATGGGATTGAGCCCCGTGGCCAGCTCTGTGCTCGGCGTGATATCTGCTTGTCCCCCTACCCCTACCCCACTCTCTCTCTCTCTCTCTCTCTCTCTCAAATAAATAAGTCTTTTAAAAAAAATGAAAAGGGAACGAGGTTGAGCACTGGTGATGTATGGAAGTGGGGAATCTGCACATTGTACACTTGACAACTAATATTACCCTGTATGTTAACTAAATGGAATTTAAATAAAAGCTTCAAAAAAAAAAACGAATTGGAAAGGCAAAATTTTAAAAAAATGAAAAAAGGCCTGACCTCTCTCTCTCTTTTTTTTTTTTTTTAGATTTTATTTATTTATTTGATGGAGAGAGAGATCACAAGTAGGCAGGGAGGCAGGCAGAGAGAGGAGGAAGCAGGCTCTCCGTGGAGCAGAGAGCCCGATGCGGGGCTTGATCCCAGGACCCTGGGATCATGACCCGAGCTGAAGGCAGAGGCTTTAACCCACTGAGCCACCCAGGCGCCCCTGACCTCTCTCTTAATAAAAGAAATAAGAACTAAAATGACAATGAAGTACCACATTTCACTTATCAACTAGGAAAAAGATTTAAATGTGAGACTGTAGGGAAAAAGGAAATGTACATTAATAATGGGCATATATACTAACATGATCTTTATAAAGAACAATTTAACAATGTCTATCAAGAGTGCAAATGAACATCATCTTTGACTCAGGGATTTAGCATCTAGGAATTTATTCTACTCATGTATTTGCACAGGTAATATAAGAATATTTACTGAACCACACATGTAATAGCGAAAAATGAAAAACAACCTAAATGCTCGTCCTATGACACTGGTTGCATAAATCATTGTTCTTACATGCAGTGCAATGAAAAAGTCTCCAAGATGTATTTGTAAGTGGAAAAAGCAACGTGCATGACATTCAACAACATGGATGAATCTTAAAAATATAGTATTAACCAAAAAAAAAAAGCAAAGACACAAAGGAATACATACAATATGATTCCGCTTATATAAAGTCCAAAAACAGGCCAAGCTAAACTTCATTGTTTAGAGATACCATTCAGAGGAGGCAAAACTATACAGAAAAGCAAGGAAGTGGATATCACAAAAGTCAAGATAATGGTTCCCTCTACAGGGAGGGAAGGAATGGATGTGAAGAGGAAACACAGGCTCTGGAGTGTTGACCGTGTTCTGTGTCTTGATCTGAGTGATGGTTACACAGGTGTACACTTTATCACAATTTCTCTACGAAGATGTTCTTTGCATTTTCTATGTGCACATTTTTCCCCAACAACTCTTTCATGAAAGCTACTATAGAACTATGTGTATAACATGATATTAGTTACTAAAAATATAAGATACATATGTGTCCTTCTCTATACATAAAAATAATTCTGAAATGATTGGCACAAAACTGACAGCAGTATTGGGGTCTGGGGAACTGAGCTGCTTGAGGACAGAGATGGGAGGAAGACCTGCTTTTCACTAAGAACCTGTTAGTGCTTTTCAAATGTTCAACATGTGCATCTATTACATTTAAGAAATGTCTAAAGCATTGATTAAGCTTTAAAATGATGATCATACCAAAGATCAGTTAAAATTTTTAAATGGACTTTTACAGAAAGGGGACTGAAAACATAATGCACCTTGATTCTAGGAAAAAAGAACCATAAAAACAATCTATTGGCTTGGGCATGGCAGGGAGCATCACGCCTTTGGAAAATTCAATAGAAAGGAGTTTCTTATGGGATATTCAATAGCTCACAGCATCATTGCACCAAAGAAACAGACTCCAGATTGAGCTTTCGGAAATAGTTCTCAAGGCCACCAATTCCCTAGCTAACTGAGCTACCAAGATGGTGGCTGCCTCTTCCATGATCTCAAGTCACCAGGATCAGGAAGCTGCTGTTACGATTTATACCAACAGAATGAGTGTCTTGTTCCCTGCTCTCCACCCCCTTGAGGTGAAGGACCAGGCCCTCGGACCCCTGCTAATCCCACCACAGGAAACAAATGGCTCCACAACTGTGCTTGCTTCTGGACACAGCAGAGCCTGGCTTACGCCCCCTCCAGGTTTTTAACACGTGTGTTCTATCGGCAGAACTAGACCATATCCGGAATGCTAGGTGCAAAGGAGTCTGGGAAACGCACCAAATATATGTCTAAGTTTGTTCTACCGCTGTGCAGAACAATTTTATAGTATCTAGTAAAGTTGAAATTGCCCCTCCCCTAGGACAAAGAAACTCTACTTCAGAGTAAATGTCCTAAAGAAACTCACACATTCGCCTGAGGAACTATGTACAAGAAAGTTTATTCCAACAGCATCTGTGACAGTGAAAAATTGGCAACAGCCAAAATATCCATCCACAGGACAATGGATTATGACGTGTTTTTTTCAATAGATACTATACAGTAATGAAAAATACCAACTAAAGCCAGATGGGCTAAAAGAAATAAATCTCAAAACAACAATAGGTAGTATATTATAGAATAAAAACAATGGGTGTAGAATTATGCAGATAGCAAGATACCATTTATAAAAGTTTTTAAATCACAAAGCGACACTGTATTGAAAAAATGAACACATACATATATCACATGGATGGAAATGATAAATGCCAAATTTTGATTAGCGGTTGCCGCTGGAGAGAAAGGAGGTGGGATTAGAGAGGGGTACACAGAGTTTTCAACTGCTCTATAATGTTTTCCTTCTTTTTTTTTTTTAAGATTTTATTTATTTATTTATTTATTTATTTATTTTAGGGAAAGAAAGAGTGCGCATGCACATGCAAGTGGGTGGAGGGAAAGAAGGAGAGAGAGAATCTTAAGCAGGCTTGGCACAGAGCCCATCCCAGGGCTCAGTCTCATGACTCTGAGATCATGTCATGAGCCAAAATCAAGAGTCAGACACTTAACAAACTGAGCCACCCAGGTGCTCATGTTTTACTTCTTTATAAAAATTCTGAGCCAAACATGACCTATGAAACTGAAGAGTGAGTACATTGATGAGTGCATTATTATTTGGTTCAACTATCTATATATTTAAATATTTCATAGTAAAAAATTTTTTAAATTTTTGGATAACCATTAAAATAATAAAAAATAGGGGCATCCAGCTTTCTCAGTCAGAAGAGCATGTGACTTTTGACCTCAGAATCATGAGTTCAAGCCCCATGTAGGGTGTAGAGATTACTTAAAAAATAAAATATAAAAAAAAATCTTTAAAACAAAATCTTAAAAAGTATTTCCAATTAGCAGAGAAAACAAAGCGAGTAGAGATAAAGAAAATATCATCAATCCAACAATAGAAAAGGAGCAGAAAGTCAAGGACAAACATGGAAAAGAAGAAATAGAAGGAATATGCCAGAAATAATTCCATACGTCAGTAATAGTCATAAACATAAGTGGACAAAACTCAACTACAAAAAGCCTGAGCTTATCACATTAGATTGTTTAAATCCGAATATGTGCTGTCTACAAGTACACCTCAAAGCAAAATAATAGAAATACTGAAGCCAAGTGCAGGGCAAAGGTATACAAGGCAAATGTTAATCAAAATAATTATTCATATTGGACAAAAAACAATATAAGGCAAAAGACAAAGTGGAATATTTCATAATGCAAAAACAATTCATAAATAAGATGTAATTATCATGAAATTGTATGTACTTACTAAGATAGTTTCAAAATATATGAAGTAAAAACTGACATAATTACAAGGAAAAAAAATTTTAAACCTCAAATTACGGTGGGAGATTTTAGTGCACCTTTATCAGGTGGATAGATTAAGTAGAAAATAGAGAAAATATATAAATAATAACATTGAATGGTGAAAGAGAACCTAACTACAGATGCAGTAGAAATTTTTAAATCATAAAATAATCTGTAGATGATTTTACTGATATTTAAAAACTGAATTTGTCTAAACTCGAGAACCTAGATAAATGGATAATCATCAAAACTAACTCAAAGAAAATTGTTTCCTTTATGGGATCTGTAGTCATTACTAAATAAATTGAATCAGTACTTAAGTCCATCATCAAAACAACTATTCCAGAGAACGGAAAGTTAGAAAAAACGAACTCATTCCATATAGCTAGTTTAACCTTAGATAAACCACCAGGTTTATTACCTGAATAAGGAGAATAGGGTAACAGACAGTCATATGAAAATGGGGGAAGGGGTGCCTGGGTGTCTCAGTGGGTTAAAGCCTCTGCTTTCGGCTCAGGTCATGATCCCAGGGTCCTGGCATGGAGCCCCACATCGGGCTCTCTGCTCCGCAGAGAGCCTGCTTCCTCCTCTCTCTCCCTGCCTGCCTCTCTTGCCTACTTGTGATCTCTGTCTGTCAAATAAATAAATAAAATCTTAAAAAAAAAAAAAAAAAGGAACTCTCTTTAAAAAAAAAAAAAGAAAATGGGGGTAGGAAAGAAAGGAGGAAGAGAGGGAAGAAGGGAGGAGAGAACCATATGGCAATGTTACTTATGAACATAGGTGGAAAATACAAAATCAAATCAACTTCAGAAGGGTTCAAAAGCAATAATATGTCTTGATCAAGTAGGATTTATCCTAGGATTGTATCAGTCAATAGCAGAAAATATATCAATGTAAGTGATCACTTATCAGATTAAAAGAGAAAACAGGATTATCTTAGCAGATGCAGAAAATATTTGAAAAATTAAATACTCTTTCATAACTAGAAAAAGGAAATATTTATTTAACTGGAAATAGAAGGGGTCTGTTTTAATGTGATATAGGATATCATCCAAAAATCTACAATAAGATCTTAGTTAATGTTTGAAGTTTAGTTTGAAGTTCCCTTGACTTCAAAAGACATGGAGGCCCTCTTTTGCTCCTTTTACATAAAATTATACTGGAGATCCTAGAGAATGCAATAACACCAGGATAATTTTAGTTATTTACAGACAACACAAAGAAAACTTTAGTTACATAGAACAACAGGAAAAAAATGTCATTTATGAACATAATTATCTGCATAGAAAATTAAAAAACCAAGCTCTTAGATCTAATCAGAGTGTTAAGCAAGGCTACTGGGTTCAGCACCAACATAGAAAAAGTGTGAGCATGTCTAGACACTAATAACCAACTATTAGTCAAGAATGTAATATACAGTGTAATTCCAAAGTTCCAAGTTATTGTGTGGACATTGACAAACTGATTCTGAAATGGAGAAGCAGAAGATTCAGAATAGCCAAAATAGTATTTTAGAACAAGAACAAAGTCATAGAAGTGACACTACCCAATTTTAAGACTTACTATAAAGCTGTAGCAATCAAGACAGTGTGGCATGGGCGAAAGAAGAGACAAATAAATCAATGGAACTGAACGAGAGTCCAGAAATAAACTCACATAAATATGGTTAACTAATCTTCAACAAAGGAGCAAAGACCAAAAAATGGAACAAAGATAGTCGTTTTAATAAATGTTGCTGGAACAATTGGACATTCACATGCAAAAGAATAAATCCTCACAAAAATTAACTCAAAATGCGTGGTACACCTAAATGTAAAACACAAAAGCATAAAACCCCTGGAAGATAATATAGGAGAAAAATTAGATGGTCTTGAGTTGGCAATGATCTTTTAGATATAACACAAAAGGCATGATCTATAGAAGAAATAATTATTAAGCTCAACTTCATGAAAGTGAATAACTTTTGCTCTGGGAAAGACATTGTCAAAAGAATGAGAAGACAAGACACAGCTTGAGAGAAAATATTTGCAAAATATACATTGATAAAGGACTGTTATCCAACAATTACAAAGAATTCCTAAAACTCAGCAATAAAAAAAGAAAAATCCAAGTTAAAAATGGGCAAAAGACCTGAATAAACACCTCACCAAAGAAGATATACAGAGGGAAAGAAAACATATGAAAATATGCTCAATGTCATATGTCACTAGGGAGCTGCAAATTAAAACAACAATGAGATACCACTGCATACCTATTAGCAATGGCTAAAATCCAAATTCCGACAACACCAAATGCTGACAAGAATATGGAGCAACTGAAATTTGTATCCATTGATGGTGGGAATGCAAAAAGGTACAGCTACTTGGGAAGATAGTTTGACGTTTTGTTACAAAACTAATATGTTTTAACCATGTAATCCAGCAATCATGCTCCTTAATATTTGTCCAAATGAACTGAAAGTTTATGTCCATGCAAAATTCTGCACAAGGATGTTGATAGCAGCTTTATTCATACTTGCCAAAACTTGGAAGCAGCTGAGATGTTTGTCACTTAATGAGTGGATAAATAAACTGGTACATCCAGACAATGACAAACTCAACACTAAAAAGAACTGAGCTCTCGAGCCATGAAAAGACATGCAGAAACCTTAAATGCAAATTACTAAGTAAAAGAGGCCAATATGAAAAGGCTACATACTGTTTGATTCCAACCGTGTGACATCCTGGAAAACACGAAACTGGCAACATTGAGAAAGATGAGTGGTTGCCAGAGGTTATCAAGGAGAGAGAGATGAAGACGCACAGCACAGACGATGTTTAGAGCAGTGAAAATAGTCTGTGTGATACTATAGGAGTAGATACATTAGTCATACATTTGTCAAATCCCATAAAATGGACACACTAAGAGTGAACCCTAATGTAAACTATGGGCTTCACGTGATAATGATGTGCCAACAGTAGGTTTAGCAATTTTTTTTTAAGATTTTATTTATTTATTTGAGAGAGAGAGAGAGAGCAAAAGGAGGGTGGAACAGAGAGAGAGGGGGAAGCAGGCTCCCCGATTAGCAGGGGCCCAATGCGGGGCTCGATCCCAGGACCCTGGGATCATGACCTGAGCTGAAGGCAGATGCTTAACCGACTGAGCCACCCAGGCCTCCCTAGGTTCATCACCTGTAACAAACGTAACAGTCTGCAGCTGGATGTCGATAGTGCGGGAGGTTGTGTTTGTGTGGAGATATGGAGTATGTGGAAACTCAGTATACCTTCTGCTCAATTTTGCTGTGACCCTGAAACTGCTCTTAAAAGTGAAGTTGACTGGGGCCCCTGACCGGCTCAGTAGGTAGAGCACACAACTTTTCATCTTGGGGTTGTAAGTTCGAGCCCAATGTTGGGTGTAGAGATTACTTAAAAATAAAATTTTTAAAAATAAAGTTGATTAATTAAAAAATAAAAACTTCAAATCTATTTGAAGAAAATATAGGCAAATACATTATGACCACAAGGTAAGGTATGATGTTTCTTAAAAACACACACACACACACACACACGGGGCGCCTGGGTGGCTCAGTGGGTTAAAGCCTCTACCTTCAGCTCAGGTCATGATCCCAGGGTCCTGGGATCGAGCCCCGCATCAGGCTCTCTGCTCGGCAGGGAGCCTGCTTCCTCCTCTCTCTGCCTGCCTCTCTGCCTACTTGTGATCTATCTCTCTCTGTCAAATAAATAAATAAAATCTTTAAAACACACACACACACACACACACACACACACACACACACACACACAGAAATCATAAAGGAAAAGGCTGAAAAAAATGTGACATCCAAACGGAAAACTTTGTGAACAAAAGACATCATCAACAAAATGAATAGCCTAGCGGTATCTGGGAGAAGATATTTACATCATATATAACAGCCAAAAGATTATTATTTAGAATAAAGAGCTACAAACAACCAAATAGAAAAATGCATGATTCACGTAAGAAGAAACCTGAGCAGCCTAAAACACATTTTAAAATGTTCAGCCGAAGTATAATCAAGGAGCACTAATTAAAATCACAATGAGAGATTATTTCACACACATCAGATTAGCAGAAAATAAATTCTGATTGTTGAAAGGATATGGGAGAATAAGAACTCTATCAACAATGCTGGTGGGAGTGCAAACTGGCATAACCATTTTGGAGATCGACTTGGCAATATCCAGCAAAATGTGACTTGTGCATATCCTATGCCCGAGTAGATCTGCCTTTAGTTAAATACTGTAGTAAAACACTTGCATGTGTATTCAAGGAAATATTACAAGAATGTTCATTCTAGCACTAGAACAGTGAAAAATTGGAAACAATCCAAATGTCCACTAGTAGAAAAAGGAATAAGTAAATTATGCAATGTTTATTCTACAAACTACTATCAAGGGGTTAAAATGGATGGACTGTACTTTTAGGTATCAACATGGATAGACCTAGAAACAGTATAGAGGAAAAAAAGGCTTATGTAACCTTATAAACTGTAGAATATCATTTAAGTGAATTTAAGTTTGTTTTTTTAATTTGACAGAGAGAGAGATCACAAGTAGTCAGAGAGGCAGGCAGAGGGAGAGGGGGAAGCAGGCTCCCTGCCAGAGAGCCTGATGTGGGGCTCGATCCCAGGACCCTGAGATCATGACCTGAGCCAAAGGCAGAGGCTTAACCCACTAAGCCACCCAGACGCCCCCATTTAAGTGAATTTAAAAGAACACAAAGCAATATATTGTTTATGGCTACCTGTTTGTTACAAAATACACAGTTATTTATGGATCCTGTCAATTAGGATCTTTTGAATGCAAGTAACGGAAACCCTTCAATCTAATAGCCAATCTAAACTGTCCTGAGTGCAAAGCATTAGATTATCAGGAGAGGGCATGGGGGATGGCGAGAGACTGATGTTTCTCTTGCTCAGTCTCCCTCCTTTCTCTGCGTTAGCATGCCTGTAGTCATCTCGCTCTTGTAGGATTTTACCAAAAGCAATAAGAAGTAGTTAACACACCAAGATCCTGAATTTCTTCCTAATACTATAGCTTCAATAGGCATGTGATCTATGTCGGAAGGAACAAAGGGGGCACCAATTTTGAATCAAGGGTCCTCAACTTTCCAGCCTCCTCTGTCCTCCAACCTCCACTCAGCTAATTCCCCATTTTATTTTAATTTTTCATGGAGTCCTCTTTTTTTTTTAAAAGTAGACTCCATGCGCAAGGTGGGACTTGAACTCAAGACCTTGAGATCAAGAGTCTCATGCTCTACTGACTGAGCAGCCAGGCACTCCATATTCTCCATTTTAGTGTCTGGTACTTGACTATCACTTCCTGATAAAAAAAATAAATAAATAAAGGGAAATAATCTTTGAACATGTCAATGAAACACACACACACTTGAAAAGTATAAAGATATGGGGGCGCCTGGGTGGCTCAGTGGGTTAAAGCCTCTGCTTTCGGCTCAGGTCGTGATCCCAGGGTCCTGGGATCGAGCCCCACATCGGGCTCTCTGCTCCGCCGAGAGCCTGCTTCCTCTCTCTCTCCCTGCCTGCCTCTCTTGCCTACTTGTGATCTCTGTCAAATAAATAAATAAAATCTTTAAAAAAAAAAAAAGTATAAAGATATGAACTGGATATAAACTGAATTCATTATAGGGTTGCCCATGGGGAGGATGGGACTGGAGAGGGACATAAGAGAATATGTTATCTGTAAAAGTCATTTCATTATAATAAGATCTGAACAGGGGCACCTGGGTGGCCCAGTGGGTTAGATGTCTGCTCTTGATATTGGCTCAGGTCATGAGCTCAGTGTTGTGAGATCAAACCCCGACTTGGGCTCCAGGCTGGGTGTGGAGCCTACTTAAGATTCTCTCCCTTTCTCTCCCTCTGCTCTTCCCTCTGGCTCTCCCTCTCTATGAAAAAAATTGAATAGAATAGAAAAAAATAAAGTAAAACTAGAACTGACTATGGAAACGACAATCCATAGAAGGCTGATTGGAACTTAAAGCCTGACCCCAGCCAGGTCAATTGCTCACTAAAGTGAAAACAAAACAAAACCAAACCAACAAACAAACGAACAACAACAACAAAAAACTAAAGAATGTGATAGAATATTTTCCTGTTTGGGATGACATGAGCACTTGTTATATTTTCCTCTATGCGTGTATTTATTTATTTATTTTCACTTTAATTTAGGATTTCCAAAAGAGGGCAGAGTCTACGACCATAGATGGACACTCCGCAAAGTCATCAGTCTGTGTGACAGGCAAGGAGCTGGCAGCTAAGATGTTTCCAAGGCGATGGTCTCTCACAGCCGAGTGAAGAGCCCATGGTCAAGTTTTGTCTTGGGATCAGAGCCCACGGTCGGGCCTTGTCCTTGCCCACTGATCTGCCCGCCTAAATCCTAGTGGCCTTTCCTGGCTCTGCTGAAGTCCTACGCCTCTGGGAAGACTTCTTGGACTATTCGAGCTCATACTCATCTCTCCCCCTCCCCCCCGTCAGCACCCCTAAAGCCACTGCTCACTGTGTATCACTAATTCCTTATTTCAGGAGATTTAGATAACCCAAAGTGGTGAAGTCCAAAGCCCATGAGGGCCGCTGGGAAGTTGAGAGGGACTTCATACGCCCCCACCAGTTGCTCCCCAAAGCCCAAGCCCATTAACAGAAGATGGCCTCAAATGCTGTCCGGATGACAGTGTGCAGCTGGCAAGAAAGGGCCCATTTGTCACAATTCAGCGGGTTCAGCTCTCATCTCCGATGAGCCTCGATCCCCTCAGAACACATTTTCCTTTTGTGTGATACATGTAAAACACTCCTAATGTGAGGATCCTCAGGGAGAGCTCACACTGCCCGTCTAAGTGTTTTTTAAAGAATCAAGCTCTTACCTTTTAAAATTACACCGGGGTGGTATTGTTCAAATATGTAAGACGAACTACTCCAGAAAGCGGCAACAACAGGATACAATGCACTAATTTTATCCCACTTTGACTTAGAAAATATAATCGGTACTTACAAAAATTGTAAATACTAAAGAATCAAGGGAATAGGATTATTTTAAAATAGGGCGCTAATACATCAAGCAAAGTAGCTTTCGCTAGTCTTAACTGAGGGCCATTATCTATCAGAGAAGATATACCTCTGGCCTTGATAAAGTAAAGAAATACAAATGACTAAAGAAGCTTGCCAATATTTCCAGGAGGGAGAAGAGTGGCAAGTGTCTTTAACGAGATAGAAACTTGGAAAAGCTGAGCGATTCAACAAGGTAGATCAACAGCCTCCAGCCTGCGGTGGGCTGGGCTGGGGGTTGGGAAGTGCTGCCTGGTTCAGTCATCGTGATTTCCTTGGAGACTCCATCCCTCCCTTCCCTGGAATTGCTGTGGCCGCCCCACCATCCAAGACTTGCTTCTACTTCTTGGTGGTTGCTTTCAATCACTGCACCTGTCTCCCCAACTAAATATAGATCCCCTTGGGGTAGAATTGTGCCCTATACTTCTTTCCTGAATCAGCGCATGTTATCCTGCTTTCTGCCCACAAACCCAATGCAGCCTGGCCCTCCAGTGGCCTTGAACCTCAGGGGCCGAGCTCCCTTTCTTCCTCTCTCCTTGTCCCTTCCTGCCTGTGGTACGTGGAAAGGATTGTGAGAATCTGCAGAGCTGTACTGCTGGGGAACAGCCACACTGTCTTCCTGAGGGTGCCCAGAGATGGGTAGGAGGCATTCATTCTGGACATAATTCCAAGATAGAAAGGTGAGATATTTTAAATATAAAATATTTCAGCTGATGAGCACTACTGATCTACTGATGTACATCTGAAATGTAGATGTACATTTATGTATTCAATGAGATTTTAGTTTGATTTGCAGGTCCTGAAACTGGTGGGGAGTTGAGGGACCAGTGTGGGGAGTGGTGTCTCCCATCACTTTGCTAGAAACTATAGGCTGTCTTGCAATGGCCAAGCAGTGTGCCCTATGTCCTTCATTGGGGTCCTCACTGATGGGCACCCAATCTCTACAGGACTTCCCGGTGGCCACCAAGTCCGTTCCCCTGCCTCTGAGTATCACCACACCTAAGTAATTTGAAGAACATGTGGGGAAAGACCAATTCTGATGGAAAGCAGTGTCCTTTATATTAGTGCCATTCATGTTTTGTGTGATTCTCCAAGGAGGAAGCAAAAATGAGTAGAGGAAGCTTCCATTTCATAGTATATACACATTTATTAGAGCCTTGCTCTTGTTTTCATTCTTTGTACCAAATCCAGGTCATTTTTATTCATGGGCACCTGAATACAATCCAAGGGTCTACGTATTTTCTTTTTAGCAATTATATGTAAAAGGTATATATTGGCTCTTGATTCTAAAAGAAAACAATGAAATCAAAATTAATATTTGTTAGATTAAATATCTACAATATGTCATATTTTTATCATTTTTCATGATTAATTTCAGTATTTGTAAAAAATACTTTTGTAAGTTATATTTTGCCCCTTCTCCAAATTCCTGGATAAGCATCATCTTGCCAGAATACAGTAGTCAATAATGACTTAAAGGAATTACTTTTATCCAAATAAGTTTAAAAACAAAATTTTTAAAGTATAAGGAGAATTTTATGAAAAATATTTGATACACAAAACACACATACATGGATTTAATGCAAGTGTGAGTACATATTAATGTGTTAGATATGATGGGGGGATGGGGCTCCAAATTAAGATTGACTTTGTTCCTGATGGTTTTAGAACATTGAGTGATTCCAGTTCCAAGTTTCTATCTCAGTTCCCATGAAAGACTTAAGTTCCCATTTACAGTATGCGCGTGTGTGTGTGTTTAAAAAAATATGTAATAAAATTTGCCATTTAACCATTCCATTTACTTAAAAAATATATACAATATAATATTTATAGCTCATTTAATTATTTGGGACACTTAATCATTCCTACTCTGGATTATTCGTTAACTTACTTGTGTGTTTCTAGTCTTATCTCTAAGATGGTAAACTTCTTGAGATAGTAAGTAGTTTCTTTTATGAGCCATAGGGCTAAAAACAGCTGAGTATTTAATTGGAACGCAATAAACACTCACCACATGAGGGGTACCTGGGTGGCTCAGTGGTTTAAGCCTCTGCCTTCGGCTCAGGTCATGATCTCAGGGTCCTGGGATCAAGCCCCGCATCAAGCTCTCTGCTCAGCGGGGAGCCTGCTTCCCTCTCTCTCTCTGCCTGCCTCTCTGCCCACTTGTGATCTCTCTCTGTCAAATAAATAAATACAATCTTTTAAAAAATAAATACTCACCATGTGAATGAATATGTCAGTAAAGGACATAAATCTTGATGAGATACTAGATCTGAAGTTGTACAGTGCCATACTGGTTTTCAAACTATTTTGTATGGGGAAAACCAGTGTACCTAACTGATTATAATGGAGGTTCTCTGAGTGAGCTGGAATAAAGGAACTCCCCTTTAAGGGGAGGTCTATATTCCTATATTCCTGTAAAGGAATATTCCTATAAAGAAATAAAGGATGCTCCCCTTTACTGCCAAATTTCTGGAAGGCTCCCACAAAGCTCTAGACAGAAGAGAATTTCTTCCAGGATCAAAGAGCTCCTGAGAAATACATATGACTCTTCCTGGCTAATGGGAGTTTCTGCTTGTCCAACTTCTGTCCATGTCCTTGTAGTAAAGAGTATGATAACAAGTCATAAGATATCCCCTTTCCCAGGATAAGCAATTATCCATTCGCCTTTCCCCTCGGCATCCATCCTGAAACCATTAATGGACACTGTGTCTCTTCCAACTCTTTCCCGGGTTCTCACCATCTGTTCATATCCTGGGACCCATATAATTGCACAAAGACTGAAAATGAGCCCATGACTTAAAATCAAGATGCTTGGGTCCAAATCCTAGTTCAGATACCACCTTGTGTGACCCTGGACGACTTATTTAACTCCTCTGACTCTAAAGTTTCCTCCTTTGCAAAATGGGGTTGAAAATATATAACTCACAAGGTATGGATTGAACAAGATAATGTGCTTCGGGCACCTGGGTGGCTCAATTGGTTAAGCGTTGGCTTTCAACTCAGGTCATGATCCTGGGGTCCTGGGATCGAGCCCCGCATCAGGTTCTCTGCTCCATGGCCAACCTGCTTCTCCCTCTCCCTCCCCCTCTGCCTGCTGCTCCCCCTACTTGTGCTCTCTCCTCTCTCTCTCAAATAAATAAAATCTTAAAAAAATATAAACAAGATAATGTGCTTGAAAACAGCGCATAATAGATGAGATGCTCAATCATGTTTGAATGTTTTAACTTAGTTATTGCTTCTGACTCTGGTTCTCCTGCTTTCTTTCATCCTTTCTGGTTTCCCATGATTTTTGGTGAGCACAGTGTTAGTCAGTGGTCATTTCATTAACTGCTAGTTAATAAGTGGTCATTTGAAACATTTATTTATATATTTGACCATATATTTATTGCCTCCCTACAGACAGAATTTGAGGTGATATTTAGATTTATGCCATTTTCCAAAGAGCTCCTTGGGAACAGCTGTAAGATTGACTTGTCTGACTTGGGAACATGTTGTCCTGGTAAACCACTCTCAACAGAGTCCTCTTTTTCTTCTCTGTGTCAGAAGTGACATAATGGAAGATATGCATGAGTTCCCTGGAGTACAATGAAGGACTTCACAGAGCTCAATTTGGGAGAATACATAAGAGTTGTTGTTATAGAGTGATATTCCCATGACACTTGCAAGTGGGAAATGAGCTGGACACTAGATGAAGTGAAGGATACTTGAGGGGAGAAAAACTTGCTTCCAAAAGGAATAGAACAAAATGCCTCCAGTTAGGCAGAACTGGGAGGATACTCTCTAGATGGGATGTGCAGGGTCAATTAACCATCCACCCCTACATCTTCCATCAACCACTCGGCCACCATTGTAGGAGACAACTCTGAACTCTCCAGGATAATGTCTGTTTTTCTGAAATATTCTTTTCTTTTTCATTTTTACTTCTTTTTCTTTTTCTTTGGGGGCAAGGATTAATGAGTACCTCAGTCCTTGAAATCTCTAGTAGATTTCTAGAGATCATTAATTCGTTCTTCATTCAGCAAACATGCACTGAGTGACTAATGAATGAAGTAGGCAGATCCTGGTTCGTCCAAATAGTCAAACTGGAGGGTGACAAAATAACCCCTTGAGGATCAGCTTGGAGGGAAACTCTGTTCTTCTATTTTAGACCTTATTCATTTTCTTCTTCTTCAGATGCTATGGTGACTAATTCAATTACAAATTTCAAATCAGTCAATTCAGTCCCAAACCTTGCATGAGTGTATCTAGTTAGGCAGAACCTGATTCAAATACAGAATCCTAGCCGCAAGAAAATTTCAGAAATGTAGTTTTAATCTTTCTATCTCTCCAACTGCAAAGAGAAGTTGAGTGAGCCGATCCAGAGTAAACAGCAGTGTAATCAGAGCTCATGGAGATGATGATCTTTGAGACAGGCCTTGAAAAAGTATAGGATTTATTTTAAGAAGGAAAATTTCAGGAAAGAGAATTCCTGTCTGGCAAAAAGAAAAAATGAGCAGGGAACAAGAAGAAGAATAGCTTCTCTGGACTACATTAGAGAAGGCAAGTGAGGAAGGTGGGAGGTGGGTAGGAGCTGGGAAGACTGGTTAGAAAAGACCAAACTTGATCCTATAGACAGGGGAGTGGGAGAGACATCGAAGGTCATTAAGCAAGGAAGGGAGCTCGAAGAAGGTAAATTAAGCCACCATTCTCATTACCATAATTAATATATACCTGTTAAAGGGTGACCTCTTGCCCTTCAACTTTTCTCCAGTTCTCAAAAATCTACCAATAGGTTACCACTGTGATAATCACTGATATTGTCAAATTGATTTAATATTTTCAGAATCAGTATGCAATCCCAAGAAGTACAGAATTGCTTTACAAAGCTGGAGAGAAATTATTTGCATCCTAGAATTCTATACCTAGCCAAACTATCAGTCAAGGGTAAGTGCAGAATAATGACATTTTCACCTACCTAAGAGCAAAAAAAGTCACCTCCGCCTTATCTTACATATCTTTTTACCATGAAGCTTCTGAAGAAGTACACCAAGAAAGAGGAGGACACAGATAAAGGAATCAGAGAATCTAATAGAAGAGAAAATCTAGGGGAATCACCAATAATAAGAAAGTTCTAAGACATTAAC
The DNA here is from genome assembly GCA_004024625.1 of Mellivora capensis. Taxonomy (NCBI): domain Eukaryota; kingdom Metazoa; phylum Chordata; class Mammalia; order Carnivora; family Mustelidae; genus Mellivora; species Mellivora capensis. The sequence continues at coordinate 99,758 of PISX010003402.1, read as the reverse complement.
TCCACCATAGCTTCTGGAATATCCAGTCCAGATTGAAGCAGGAGGATAGAGATCTTCAAGATGGAAAGTTTCTAGGGAAAAAATAAAATTGATAATATTTTAAACATATCGGGGCACCTGGGTGGCTCAGTGGGTTAAACCTCTGCCTTCAGCTCAAGTCATGATCTCAGGGTCCTGGGATGGAGCCCTGCATCAGGCTCTCTGCCTGCCTCTCTACCTAGTTGTGATCTCTCTGTCAAATAAATAAACAAAATCATTTAAAAAAATATTTAAAGAGAGATTTACAACATGTAGGGAAGAATTAGTGTTAAGCGTACAGAAAGCCAAGGAAAAAAGAGAATTATTAACTCTATGGGAAGCAAGGAAAGTTAAGAAAGGAAATATAACCATGGAATACATAGAGCTCCACGGCAAATAACTGCTTTTATAATCATAGTATGTAAACACTAACCATAGACCCTATCAAAAATCAGAATATAACTATGTTGTTAGTATGGGCAGAGAAAGGGCTGGTGAGAAGGCAGCAAGTGTGAATGGGGTTGGGGGGAAGAGGCGTAAGACAGCCCAAACGTCATCTTCCTTGATAGGAAATTGGTGGACTGTGGCTAAAATTATAAAACATAGAAATAACAGCGTCAGGGTGTTAGTTAAACATATTGTAATCAAAGAAGCTGCCGGAAGATTTGAAGTTGCGCCCTCTGTAGAGTATAAGAAGCAGCTGGGAGAAAGCCTGACAGAATCACATTTTTTTTCTTTTTAACGATATACCTGGCTAACTTTGGTAAAAACAATATTTTATGAGAGTTTACAGTAAGTGCTCAAGCTTAGTACTCTGTTCACAGTTTCCCTGTCACCAGGTCCCCTGAGAAGTCTCAGACCCTCTGACTACCTGTTACTGGGTCCTGCTGGCCAATGGGTGGCTCGGACTTTGTTGAGTTCTGTGCTGACTGCAAACTCAGAAGCATGGGGAATTTCTTAAAATATTACTGTTATTAATGGCCTCAGCTTGCCGTGTGTAGCCCAGGCAAAGCCAACAAGGCGTGGAGGAAGGCCACAGTGGCGGCAGGTCCTCTGAGTGGCTGCTTTGGTCATGGTATGCTCTAGCCAGGGACAAAGCAGCTTAAGAACAGTGTAAATGTGGGAGGAACAGAGATAAAATACAAACTAAAAATCTGTTTTTATTTATGGCTTAAAATTAGGTATTCTATCCCTTGGAAGCAGGCTGCAAAGAGAATGAGTAATTGCTCAAGGAAACCAGCAAACAGAGCTTCTTCTGAGCGAAAAATAAGAAAAACCGTGTAATATTTGCAGACCTTCCCCTGGCTCTGTGTTCTATCTGTGTTCTATCTCACCATCCTTCCCCTGGGCTGCCTGGTTTTTGGAAAAGGGGGAGATAACCTTATATTATAGGAGGCAGGAAAAGCCATTTGTTCAGTATCAGAAATTTAGAAAGTGTTTCATTTTCTAAGCTCCCAGTTACTCATATATTAAGTTCCCTGAAAAATTCTCTTCATGATTCTCTGTGGATTTTTCCCCCTTTCTAAGCAGCATAAAGCTCCAGTGGAAGGCAAAGACATTTCCTTGTCTGAATTACAGCCACCATGAAATAGATTGAAAAAAATAGATCATTTTATATCAACCAGTAGCATCCCAGTCCACAGAGGGGTGTCTCCTAAAGCTATCAAGATAGTATCAGAGCATTAATCATTTCTGGAACAGTGAGAGCCCCAACACCAGCCAGCACCCACAAAGGCTGTGAGCCCAGGGCCAGCTGCAGCTGCCCATGGCGGACGCCAGCTCAGAATTCAATCTCTGAGTTCTGTGACCAAGAGCACATTCCAGCTGGTTCCTGCCATTTGGCTAAAGGGCTGCTGGCCAGCCGGCATTGTGGCTGATGGGCCCTGACCTCCCAAAGCTGGGCGGTCACAAAGCCCTGCTCACCGCTGTCCAGAGGGCAGGGAGCGGGAGGAGTGGGACACACGGGAGTCTGCCAGCGCTCCCACACCCACATATGAGTGTGCACTAAATATGTGAATCACATAGTCCTTGTAGACACACAACTAGGTGCAGGCTGGGCCGTGGACGTGTGAGGCTAAAGGACTCAGGGGTTAAAAGCTTAGCTTTAGAATGAGACTGAATTCAGTGTCCAGCTCTAAGTTACTTCATTTCTCCAAACCCCAGTTTTCTCATCAGTAATAACAGTACCCACTTCGGAGGGTTTTTATAAATACATACATATATATATAATAATAATAAATATATGTTTAATATGTGTATTTTCCACGGCATTAGCTGCCATTACCAATCGTAAAAGTAGAGACTTACAAATGGGTGCATTTAGTCAGTACTTGACGAATGTTTGTATTGATGGTGACAATCATTGTGGACCAATGAGTTCTTCTCTTCTGCAGGAAAGAGTCCTTCTTGCTGGGGGAAGGGGGCTCCTGGTACATTCAAGTATCTATTGTCAGGTCACTAAGTTTGGTGCTATAAGGCACAGAGAGGTTCCATAAGGAATTAAATATATTAACTCCGAGAAGATAAGGTGTAATTTCACAGAGAGGAAGAATTTGCTTCATGCTTAGCCTGAGGAGTATGTCCGGGAGTTTAGGAGAGAGATCACAGTAACACAGGACATCTGGTTGTCTGTGCTCCCGCCGAAGGCAACTTTCTCCCATAAATAATAGTTCCGCGACAAATAGCCTACTAATGGGTCCCTTAGGTGGCTTCGATCAATCCTCCTTTCATCGTGAAGTTAGTGCCTTTCCTGGGTGGAGGGGCCTGCCTCTACCCTTGGCCCCAAATGGGAAATCATCCAAACAGCTGAGTATCTGGCTGGGCTGTCTTTTTGCTGTGGACAAAGACCTCACCACCCCACTTCTTGCCTCACAGCAGCTCCAGGGAAGATTCTGGAAGGACCCATCCAGTCCCTTCCTTCCATCCATTTCTTTCTTTCTTTCTTTCTTTCTTTCTTTCTTTCTTCCTTCTTTCTTTCTTTCTTTCAAGAAAACCTGACTCTCACGTGTGTGTGGCGCCCCATTTGGGTGCGTCTGGAGTCTTGGAAACTTGACTACCTTAAGTTCTCCTATAAATAGACTTTGAAAGCTTGTTCGGAGATTCCAGCCAGGGAGCACAGCTACTTGTACACCCTTGACCAAAGAACGTCTTCCTCTTCCACCCAGTGTACAGCTTTGGGGGCGGGGGAGGCACATGGAGGGGTGAGGGCAAAAGGAGATACCTGCCCAGCCAGCCAGAGCAGCCAAGTCAGCCCTGGCGATTGGTGGGCTGACCGATGTCACCGCTGGATCACCCTCACACCCACAGGGAAGCACTCTCTTACCTCCCCACAGCATGACGCACAGCTGGGGCCCAGAGGCCAGCAGTGTAAGGTGAGCGATCTTTTTGGTACCAGCCAAGAGAATGGACTTTAAAGGATCTGTCAGCCCCTGGGAGAAGGAGGTAGTTGTTTACCAACACGCCAGGCATGTGTACGTCCTGACCAAGTCTTTCTCACTCTGGATCGGCCTTGGAACCAGACGCCCCACACTCTACAGGGTAGGTGTTACTGGTCCCATTTCTCATAGGAGGAGATCGGGGTCATGAGATGGGAGGGGACACAGATGAGTTAAGGTTGTGCCATCTCTTGCCCCCTTGCCCACAGGTTTTGCCAAGGTGACCCAAGTACACAGCTCGCCCCTTTCCCAACAAGGCCCCTCTGCAGGTCAGGGCTGGGATTGTAAAAGGAATTCATATACTGTTCCCTCCATTAAGAAGCGTACAATCCACTGGGTAAAATGGAGCATACACACGAAAGGGTAACTGACAATTATTACTCAGCAGATAGCTCGCAAGGCTCAGATGATGGGGTGTGTGCGCCTTGGGAGCAGAGCCGAGCCAAGCCCTGTCCTCGGGAGCTTCGGTTCTAGATGATGCAAGAAAGTGCTGTAAGAGGGTCAGCCAGGGGCACGAAGGAGCACAGAGCGGCTTGCATGGTGGCTGGGAGGGGTCTGGCTCAGAAGAAGAGTCGTTTGAACTGCGCCTTGAGGAGAGAAACTTTGAGGGATTCTAGGTGGGGACACGTGCATGTTCCTTTCAGCAGCCAGTGAGCAGTAAGTCAGCCCTCTGTGACCGGAAGGTCCCTGTGAGGAAGAATGGTGTGACGAGTGAGGAAAGGTAATCGAGACCAGACCGTGGAGGGATCTGCGGGCAGATGTGATGTTGGACTGTCATCCTACAGATAATGAGGGTCTTTGCCAGTTCAGAGCAAAGGCGCAAGGTGCAGGGCTTGGAAGGGGATGGGGGAGCAGGGAAGCCAGGTCACGGATGCCTGTCATAGGTGGGAGTTGGTGACCCGAGGAGCCTGAGACAATAGACGGAGAAGTGAGTTTGTCCTTGATGAAGAGCAGGGTCCCGGCATCAGACGGACCAGGGTGGCAACGCTGGCTGCCATCTGGGGCAAGTTACCTGAACTCCCTGGATCTCAGGAGCAGTCTAAAATCTAAGGCAACACTGTAAGTCATAGAGGTGCCTGCCTCCTGCCGGGAAGCGTACGTGGGCTGACAGGGGCATCAGAGCGCTCTGGCATGAAGGAGCTGTTCCAGCAATGACCACGGCCACTGTTACTACTATCATTAACGTAGGGCACAGTGGATGGAGGACTTAAAGACACTGGACTCTGATCTCTGAACCTGAAAGCAGGACCCAGAAGGACCCAGCCTCACTTGCACCCTGTGGGGGAGGGGGCACACAGCATTGAGCTCCAGGGCCTGGAGCCCCCCGGGGGAAAACCTCTCTAGAGTAGAAGCCCCTCCTGGCCTGCGGGAGCCCTCCTTTCTTCTCTCCTGCACCCTCCTGCCTCCAGCTTCCAGAAATCAGGCTTCATCCCCAGCAAGAATGAGCAAAGCAGCTTCGGGGTGGGAGCAGCTTCGGGGTGGGGGGAGATTAATTCTACATGGAAAGCCTTTAACCTTTTTAATTCCAGCTCCCCGTAGGAGGTTGAGGTTGCTGGGGGGTGGCCATGGAGGGAGGGGGTCGACGGAACCTGGAAACTCAGCACTCGGGCAGCCTCGCCCTCCAGCACGATGCCTGGAGGCAGCTGGAACGCCAGGCCGAGGGCTTTCCCTGTGAGAATCAGTTTCAAATATGAGGTTGATTTTATTTTCCCCCGTTGCAATTAACTGAGAAAAATATTTCAAAGCTGTATAATTAAAGGCCGGCGTTTTATTAGGGTTTAAAATAGTCGCTATGAAATTTGCTCCTGCCACTGGTAATTACAACGTACATCTTAATATCCCCCTGCTTGCCAGGCCCGAGATAACAGCGCTGTGTAGGCTGCTTTTGGCTGTGGAGAGAAGGTAAAATCCTTATCTTATCTCCATCTGCACACAACAACCAGCCTCTCTTCCAATTCAACCCTAATCTTCTTAGTAAATAATACTGATATTTTTCACCATAACAAAACGGGGCTGGTGCCAGATTCCCACTGATAACACCTCTCGTTTACACACCATTCTCTGTCAAAATCGGCCCGATTTTTCTTAATCTCTTTAACTTATCAAAAAAATACTTTTTACATTCGGCCAAAGTAAGTTCTTTTCTACCAAATAATATTATAAATAAATCCCTTTGCCTACAGCTGACTCATTGAAAAAATACCCAGCCTCCTCATTTTCTCCGTGAATGGGAAATTGTTCTGCTCTTCAATTTTTCTCCAAGTTTGGGGTCCACACCAAGCGAATTGTTTCCAGGCCAAACCTGAGCCATCTCTGTGTCTCTCAGGGGTGTCAGCTTGGCCCAGGGTGTGCAAGCTTGCTCTTTATTTTAATTGCCCTGGCCGCGATGGGCTCATCCCTACCTCCGTCCACCTCCAACGCAGGGAAAAGGGAGAGATGTCAGGCAGATCCTGGCAGGCTCTCCCACCAGTCTTGTGGCGACCCCCCGCTCCCACTCACACACACGCTGGGACAGGCCTTTGCTCAGAGCCCCATCCTGGCGGAAACTGGGACCCGACTGCCTTTCGTGCTGCCTTTCAGTGTGAGTCTCAGAATTGTCACACAACCAGGAGAGGCAAAACTGAGAAGCGTTCAAAACACAGCAGGCATTTATTGAGCACTTACTGTTTGCCCATTCCAGGCATAGCCTGGTTGTGATTCCAGAAATGGGAAAGCACCATTTCAGCCCACCAGGAGTACATCACATATGCAGTAAGCTCTCTCCAGGCAGGAGGAAAATTCCCAATGCAGGATTGGGGTTTAAGAAATTTAAGATGTTCGGGGCACCTGGGTGGCTCAGTGGGTTAAAGCCTCTGCCTTCGGCTCAGGTCGTGATCCCAGGGTCCTGGGATCGAGCCCCACATCAGGCTCTCTGCTCAGCGGGGAGCCTGCTTCCCCCTCGCTCTCTGCCTGCCTCTCTGCCTACTTCTGATCTCTGTCAAATAAATAAAATCTTTAAAAAAAAAAAAAGATATTTAAGATGTTCTAAGAAACACAGGATTTGGGCAAGGAGGCTGAAAAGGAGCCCTCTTGAATATGTGTGTAATCACTAAGGTGAAGCAGAAAGAAGATACTAACAGACCCTATCAATAACATTTTACACAGTTCAAATTAATAATAATCGGCCCTGTATGGGGAGATTCCAATTTCCATTTCCAATTTCCTTGTTCACTAGAAACTTTCTATGATTTCCCTCTCCCGCAGTTTCCATAATATGCTTGGGTAAATTTGCTTTGCTTTGTTTCAGATAATGCACTCCTAAGAGGGGTTTTATTTTCTGTATCTCTCCTCCCTTCAAATGTCCAGTGCTTTTCCATTCTATGATGTCCCAGTCTTGGGCAGCTACCACCCATCTCTGGGTCCTTTACTCCTCAAGATGGGAATGGGGATTCCCTCCCTCCCCCAAGACCCCAGTGAATCCAGATGGTTGAGATTGCAAAGGCTGAGGGTACCCTGTTGAGGCATTCCTCCACACTATGTGGCTCCTAAATACTTAGGATTGTGGGGTGTGAGCTCTGTTTGTGGAATCCATCTTGCCAAAGCAGGATGCACCAATTCCTCTGACCCATGGGCCTTAGGGAATACTGTTCTACAGTTCTCTTTGCTCCTCTTATCTTCCTTCACCTTTTTCAAGGCAGCATTGTAGCCCTTCCATTTTTTTCTCCTCCATCTGCTTCACGTGCCCTTTGTATTCCTGACCCCAACTGCTTCAGCATCTAGGAGGCAGGAGAATACAGTTATTGAGAATCAGAATCAGACAAACTTCGATCTTTGTCTTAGTTCTGCTACTGCCTGCTCTGTGACTTTGGACAAGTTATTAGCCTCTCTGGACCTCAGTTTCCACATGTCTCATAAGATATAATTTATAATCTGATTTAATAAGCTATAAATGTACCTGGATCATAGTAAAGCCTCAATAAATGATAGTGACAGTTAATAATAATATTAATTGGAACTCAAAGAAGAGAGAGACCTGTGTGAATATCCTTGCCTTGGAATCTACTCAGAGTCACGGGACGCCATGAAAAGTGATCGTAGAAGGACAGGCAAGTTCTTTAACCAGTCCACTTGGCATTTGGTTTGGAGACATCATTAGAAAGAGTGTTTGCTGAACCCACTCACCTCTTGGGAATAGCATGAAGGGCACAGACAGTTCTATAAACAACATTGTCCCTTAGTTAAAAATAATAAAGACAAAAAATGTGCAGAACTCATTTCCCTTCAAAAGTGAAATTCGGGGGAAAAAAAAAAACAAGTGAAATTCGGGGCACCTGGATGGCTCAGTGGGTTGTCTCTGCCTTTGGGCCAGGTCATGATCAAAGGTCTCTGCCTTTGGCCCCGCATCACCCCCCATCAGGCTCTCTGCTCGGCGGGGTGCCTGCTTCCCCCTTTCTCTCTGCCTGCTTCTCTGCCTACTTGTGATCGCTCTCTGTCAAATAAACAAATAAAATCTCTAACAACAACAACAACAACAAAAAAGTGATGGGCACCTAGGTGGCTCAGTGGGTTAAAGCCTCTGCCTTCGGCTCAGGTCATGGTCCCGGGGTCCTGGGATAGAGCCTCCAATCAGGTTTTCCGCTCGGCAGGGAGCCTGCTTCCCTTCCTCTCTCCCTGCCTGCCTCTCTGCCTACTTGTGATCTCTGTCTGTCAAATAAATAAATAAAATATTTTAAAAAAAAAAAGTGAAATTCTTCCTGATCATGTCAAAAGGTCAATTTAACTCAAAATTTGTCTACAGAGCTCTCCAAGATCTCTTGTGTATGCAGGCTGACAAGCAATTTTTGTGAATAAACAACTCAAAGGAGAGGATCTCCATGCCGGGTCTGTACCCTTCTCCATCTCTGAGGGATGCTCGTCCTTCAGGGAAGCCCCCCACCCAATCCCGGCCCCCTCCACAGCTTTCTCCAGCTGCTACTCTGGGATTCCTTCCTCATCTGGGTTATGCCCACACGGTTTGAACAGAAGGTAATCCAATGTGTTCTTCACTCACTACTGGTTGTGTTGGGACATGTAATTAGTGCTTACTGTGTACTGGGCACTGTTCTGATCTTTACATATTATCTCATTTAATCTTCCAACAACCTTGTTAGGCAGGGACCCTCTTGGCTCCCTACCATCATTAGGCTTGTCCCCTTCAACTTGACTCAACCCTCCCCTAGTCCCTGGAGATTGGTCTCCATCTTAGAAGATGTCTCACAGACTGGAGAAAAGACTTGTAGGTTTTCTCCAACCCCTGACCTCTCTCTCCCTGACCTCTAGTCACTGCAATATTATTATTTCATTGGAAGGTGTTTGTTGTGCTTTTTTCTAGCAAGATTCTGCAGCCCCTTGGGGCATAGTTCACACTAGTAATCATAGAGCATCTAGGACTAGAAGTCATGTGAGACATCATTTCTTCCAATACTTCATTTTATAGATGAGAAAACAGAAGCCTGCAGAGGTGGAATAAGTTTTCTTCTGTATTCCCCATGACTTCCTGCATCGGTCAGGTACATAGTAAATGCTCAGTGAACACCAAGGCCATCTGCTTGGATCTAGCATTGCTTCAGCATTTGCTACAAAATCTATGGTATAAACCTTTGTCTCTCCCTCATTTTAATTGACTGTGTTCACAGTGCATACAACATACAGGTATCCTACTTTAAGAAAACCTAACATGCCAACTTCCTGAGCCTGATAAACTAACATGAATTACTCATTCTAAAATGTAGGGCTCCTTTAAATAGCTACTCTGTTTATAATAGACTGGATTTTAACACTGAATTCAAACTGAACCTTTTAGCCACATGTCAAATGGCAGAGAATAAGGCCTTCTTGTGTTTCACTTCCCCTACAAACAAAATGGATCTCTGAAGGGGCCGATAGCCCAGCAGAGTTGCCTCCTGAATCTGAACCCTAAATTGGAGAGTCAGCACGAAGCCCAGGCCAGCTGAATGAAGGGGCAGACAGGTGTGGATGTGTAGATCCAACAGCTCTGGGGAGCTAGATATCCAGGTAAAAAGGTAGGAGGTGGGGGGTGGCTGGGTCAGCATCCTGCCCCACACAGCAGGGGCACAACAGAATTGTCTCCACAATCGCGGCTTAGGCCCAAGTGCTGTCCACTGTCTTCCTTGTCTTGCCATTGGTCATCTGGGTCTCTTCTCTCAACCCATCTTCTCCTCCGTATGTCCCCCTTCTGGTCCCCCTCTCCCTCTCTGTGTCCATCTGTATGGGTAGCGGACATAGCCATGTAACCGGGTCAAAAATAAATTTTCTACCCATGGCTGGTTAGATCAAGTGGGTAGAATGTGACGCTAACGACACCAACATTGCAGGTTTGATCCCCAAACAGGCCGAGAAAGGCATTCATTCCTGTGTTTAATAAAAATTAATGTTTAAAAAAAATAGATATTTCTCTTATCTGGGAGTTTCTTGAATGTTTGCATGAAAAAGGCCCCGGCCCCTTTAAGAAGTCAAGAGGTAAACCTTGGAAATTCCTGCAAGCTGGGATAGAGCAATTCTGAGAAGATTAGTTAGAAGTAAACAGCTGACACAGGACACGAAGTGCCTCCAGGAATTCCCTACCCTTCTCAATTATCCACCCTGGAAGGAAGCCTATTCTATTGGGCCCAAGTTACCATAAATAGACCTCACTGTTGACCTGATAGCCAGAGCCCTGGGGGTAAGCGTGAGCCCCGAGGGAGAAGTCTGCCCCCAAGGCCTCCCCACCCTTGCCAGGGACTGCAATGCCTGGTGTCCTCTAGGATCCGAAAGACAGACGTTCTCATGTGAGGTCGCCTCTTCCAGGCAGCCCTCACCGCTCTGCTCCAACTGCCCTCTGCTCACTCCTTCCTATGCCGACCTTTCAACATCTCACATTTAGTCCGCACTTGAGATTTTTGTGCTCACTGCCATGTTGTTGCCTGACTATCCCCTACTGTTTCATATAGTCATACTTTATTTATTCAACAAGATCAGAGCTTAAAAATAATAATAGCGTGGGGCGCCTGGGTGGCTCAGTCGCTAAAGTGTCTGCCTTCCACTCAGACTGTGGTCCTGGGGTCCTGGGGTCCTGGGGTCCTGGGATCGAGCTCCCTGTTGGACTCCCTGCTCAACGAGGAGTCTGCTTCTCCCTCTGCCCCTCCCCTGCTTGAGCTCTGTCTCTCTGTCTCAAATAAATAAAGAAAATCTTTAATAATAAAAATAATAATAATAATAGCAAATGTTTATTAAGTGACTCTGATGGGCCAGACACTGTGCTTTGCATTTGGCATATATAATCACATCTAAACTACCCCAAAGGTAAGTATTATGTTCCCATTTTGCACACGAAGAAATTGAGGCTTAGACAAGGTGAGTAGGGCATGAGCACCGCACTGCACCTGCATCTCTCTGCAGAAACCTGTGCAAGCTCTTCCCTCCCTCCCCCCCGATGGCTCCACACATCACGCTTACTTGGTATATGCCACTAACACAAATGCACTGTGCCTTCCATCACAGGGGGTGGGGCCCAGGTTCATGGGTGCTGAGATGCGTCCTCCCACACACCCACTGTGGGACACGGAGCTCCGCGTCCCTCGGCCCTGCTCTTCCTGGTGCACCTGCCTCTGGCAAGCTCCAGAAGAGTGAGGATGAGAGGCTGAGAAGGGTGGGGGTCCAAACGTGCCTGGAAAGCAGGATCTGCCTATACTGAAGAAGCATCTTCCAGAATGTAAGGCTGAAAAGTGGCGGGAGTTGACGTTTTCTCCATGGCAGCTGCTGCAGCCCCGGTCTGGGAATGCTGGTTAGGGTGCTGGGGACACTCTCAAAGTCAAGGGCAAAACCTCCTAAGCACCGGCTTTTCCTGCCAAGTTTGGACCTGCCCTGCATGTGGCAGCCTTAATTGGGCTTTCGTTTATTATTGTAATGAGGATCCCTTTTCTAATGTGTTTTTCTAGCCCTCATGTGGCTGAACTGTTATTTTTCTCACTTGACTTTTTTTGCCTATGAAATGTTTTGGATAAATATGCAGCTGAAATGGCTTGTTACTGACTGTGTACATTTTTAGTTGAATGAAAAGTAAAGAAATACAGCCTCTCGCATATAAAATATTCTGTTAATGTTATATAATTTGGCTGCAGAGTATCATTTTGCTTTTATGAAAGGGTTTGGAGAAACCCTCAGGAATAGCAGATGGCTAACACGCAGTAATTAACGGTTACTAAAGATCGCTTGTATCATACCAATCTATTCACACACGTATAACCACATTAAATGTATACATTTTTTTTTAAAGACGGTATGTGCTTGAGTGCTTGAGTGAGTGCTTGAGACAATGGCAGGACTGGAGTAGAGGTCGTCTAAGTTGTGAGGGATACCAGGGGCCCTGTTCCGGCCACCACAGCACCCATCCCACACCATCCCCACCCCAATCGCACAGTGGCCTCTGCTCTGGCTTTTCACAGGGAGCCGGGCTCTGCCGGCAAACAGCTGGGCAGGGCGGGAATACGAGGAGGGATGTCGTGTGGAGGTCAGCCCTTGAGCAGATGTTTTGAATTCTCGGCTCCGAAGCTGATGTTTAGGACCAGCCATGGCTGCTGTTCTGAGCATAATTTTGGTTTGGCGGTGAGCCAATGAGGATTCAGAGGCCCTGGGTTGGAACTTGAGTTGGTTCGATGATGAAGCACACTACCAGCTGTGAGTCACATGTGAGCCCTGTGCCGGGTGCAGGGTCCACAGGTAATTTTCATCCTCCAAACAACTCTTCCCAAAGCGCATGTGACCACCAGGTCCTCTGCCTTTCCCCGGCACTCTGTTCCCAGAAAACAGAGAATGGATCCAGAAAGCTCAAGTAACTTCCATGTAGGGAAAACAAAACTGTTGTATACAGTAAGTGCCTAACCTGTGTGGTTGCCTCCCAATCACAGAGAAGGCACTTCAAAGCTACATCCAAGTGGTTTAAGGTTGTCTGCTGGTTTGGAATTAGCGAGACGTAGGGGGTAAATATGTTTCAATTCTGGGGTCAATTCTTATTAATTGGTGGGGCAGATGGCTTCTTGGGGTACCTTCTTGAGGAATCTGAGGTTGAGTGTCCCTCTGAGAAAGGGGGTGCTCTAATTGATTAGGGGTGCCTCCCATTTGACATGGGCTTGAGGGAAAGGCAACATTTTGTGCCTATTTGGTAATCCAGCTTGCTCTAGACTGAAGGTTTGTATCTCGCCAAACTTTTCATCTTACCACCTAATCGCTGACTTGGTGGTAAGGCCTTTGAGATGCGACTGGGTCATGGGAGTGGGACCTTCATGAAGGAAACTTGTTCTCTTACAGAAGAGCTCCCAGTGAGGTCCCTTGGCCCTTCAGCCAACAGAGAGGACAACCATCTATGAACCAGGAAGCTAGCTCTCAGTGGAAACCAGATCTTCCAGGATCTTGACCTTGGACTTGCCAGCCTCAAACTGTGAGAAATAAACATCTGGGGGTTATGACCCAGTCTATGGTACTTTGTTACAGCAGCCCGAACACAGCTCCGATTATCCTCAGCTCTCACCTCATTGTCACCTCCTCAAGAAAGTCTGCCATGACTTCTCAGCAACAGACAATAGGGTTTGAGGGTACAGGCTCTGGGACCCAAAGTCAGGGTTTGAATTCTGCCCTTATTCCTTAGGAGCTTTGTGACCTTGAGCAAAGCATTTAACTTCTTGATGATATAGTTTCCTCATGCCTCAAATGGGGCCAGCAGAAGCAGCCCCCTCAGAGGATCGTTGTGAATACGTGATCCATGGTGACGGCACCTACAGCAGTGTCAGACTTTGCAGGAAGTCCTCCCCAGGTTCCGCTCCCTAGGACTGTTCCCAGGCTAGCCGGGGGCCCAGTGTTATCCAATTGTCCTTGTCCAATTGTGTTTTACACTTGCAGTGTGGGTGTTCGGTGAATGTCCACTTCTCCTCACCATTGTGTGCCCGCTAAATAGGAACAGGTGACCTACCGGGCTGGTTGATTCATCCTGCATGGAAGAAGGGACGGATGGTTCCGGGGCCACCTCAACTCACCGCCAGAGGATTCTCCACTATAAGTTATGGTTGTCCCAACATGGCTGCAGGAGAAAGAGAGCTGGTGGGGGGAGGCAGAGGCAAGGAGAAAAGGAGGAGAGGTGAGAGAAAAAGCTAGGGACAGAGAGGAGGAGAAGAGGAAAAGTACAAGGAGACGGCCTTTTAAAGCCATGGGATATAGGGGCACCTGGGTGTCACAGTTTGTTGACTCTTGGTTTCGGCTCAGGCTGTGATCCCAGAGTCCAGGGATCAAGTCCACATCCGGCTCCTTGCTCCGCAGGGAGCCTGCTTCTCTTTCTGCCTCTGCCTGCCACTCTGCCTGCTTGTGCTTGCTCTCTGACAAATAAATAAATAAATTTTAAAATAAATAAATAAACAAATAAAAACATGGGAAATAGGAAGAATGAGAAAATCAAATAAGCAAGTGAGGAATGGAAGGGGCAAGGAATGGAAGGAGAGTCCAAACCCGAAGGAGGTGGATATGTTGAGGGAGCTGGGGTATCAGTCTGGGGAACAGGTCACCTGAAGCCTCGGGCTGCCTTAGCCCAGGGATGGGTTCTCCATGGAGGGACCCGCTTGGATGTCAAGAGCATGGTCTCTGGATGTGGACTGCCTGAGTTCGACTCCTGACCCTCCCCTATGGCCCGAGTAACCTCGGGCAAACCACTTATCTGAGCCCTGCTTTCCACACCTGTAAAACAGTGATAAAAAAATTACCCATTTCAGAAAATCATTGTATTCCTGAGACAATCCATGTAAAAATTTTCAAGTTGCTGGCACATAGTAAGCTGTCAATGAATAATAACAATAGTAATTGTTATTATGAGAGGATGCCAAGCGGACTCCAGAGTCTCTAACCCGTCCTCCCTGCTCCATGGTTTCACCCCTCGCTAGAACCTCAGGAGTACTCAGCTTGCAGCAGTACTCGCTTCGGTACTCATTTACTGAGGAGCGGCGTGTTTCAAGCTCTGTGCCGGGCCCTGGGATACAGAACAGACCTCAGAAGCCACACCAGGTCCTTGATAGGAACCGAAGCAAAATCTTAGTATGACCTTCCCGGTCACTCGGGGCTTTCTCACTCCCAAAGCAAGTCTCTACCTCCAAAGTGGGCAATGACAGAGGAGGACCAAGGAGAAGGCCCGGATGGGCCCATGATGAGAGTGTTCAGATTCCCGCCCCAGTTCCTCTACAGTCTCACTGCTGGACCTTGGGTGAGTCTTTTCACCTCTCTGAGCCCCAGTTTTGCACTTTAATAAAGTAGGGGAAATCATACCCACTGTAACCCATTTTGCAGGGTTTCGAAGATAGTAGGGTCCCCCAAAAGCCCAAGGTTGTTATTTAATCTTTAATTTTTTAATGTTTTCATCTTTACCGAGGTATACTTGACAAAGAAAACACAAGCTATTTAAAGCATACAACGTGATGATTTGATATATGTATACGTTGTGAAAGGATCCCCTGTCGAGTTAATTAATACATCCATCACCTCACGTTTTTACCCTTTTTTGGTGAGAACACTTCAGTTATACTCTCTTAGCAAATTTTAATTCTATAATACAGTGTTCTCAGCTATGTCTACCAGGTTTTTATTACTGTGATAATTATTTGTGCTAAAACAAGTGAAAATTTCCAGTCAAAATAGAAAAATCCTTCTGGTAGTTGTTTTTTGCTTTTTTTTTTTTTTTTTTTTTTTTTTTTTTTTTTTTTTTCAAGAAATGAAAAAGGCTCTGACATCCATTAGAAAAACAATGTGAAGGGGGCTCAGGTTGGCAGAGGGAAACTGTCAGGGGAGACGTGCTCAAGGCAAAGGGGTGGCCGGATGGCCTATAAAGGGTGGGACTGGTGTGAACCCTTGCCTCTTTCTGAACTTCCTCCTTAAGGGACTGTACAGGAAGACAAGAGCCTGAAATACCATAAGAATAGTGTTTCTCATTCCTCGCCAGTCCAAACAAGGAAACCGGGAACTCTTGCAAGGGCACGCTTTAGTTCAAAGGCCTCAAGTCCAAAGAGCAGATGAAGTTCAGCCCGAGTCAAAAACCAAGGCCTCGCATGCTCCTGTGGTCCAGGCCCAGGTCTCTGAATCTCCCGGACACCTGATTTCAGAGAAGGCTTTGGTTGAATCTCACCTAGCAAATCCGCACCATTAATATTTTGGTCGACTCAGGGTTAACCAAATCATAAAATGGTGGCTCACCAGCAATGGCTTATTCTAATATAAACTTACATAAATGGTTGAAAAGAACTCAGCTCGTGGGGCGCCTGGGTGCTCAGTGGGTTAAGCGTCTGCCTTCGGCTCAGGTCACGATCTCAGGGTCCAGGACTCCACATCGTCGTCGGGCTCGCTGCTCAGTGGGGAGACTGCTTCTCCCTCTCCCTCTGCTGTTCCCCACCCCCCACCCCCACCCATGCACACGCACTCTCTCTCAAATAAATACATAAAATCTTAAGGAAAAAAAGAAAAGAACTCATCTAGGTTTTAATGATTGTTACATACTACAGAATTTTAAAGGCTAATAACTGAATTGAAATGAGTACGAATGTTGGGCTTCTTTCAGAATTTATGTTCACGGGGCCGCCGGTGAAATATTTTTTTGAAATGTGTAACCACAAATTTAGAGAAACTGGCCCCTTTAAATTTATCCCATTTCCAAATCACTTTTCAGAGAGGCAATAATGAGATATTTCTACATCAGCACCACACAAGCTTCCTCGTGTACCCGCACCCACCCCCCCATCAGTACCTCACTGCTGCCATCAGAAGGTAACCTCTGTCACCAAAGATTCACTTAGCCTGTTGCTGATAGACGTATCAGTTAAATAACGTCTGTAGTGTGTGCTCTTGTATATCTAGCTTCTTGCACTCAACAATATGTTGTTGGCTCTACCAGTACAGTATTGCTGTGCAATATTCTACTGCTTGAATATACCCATTCTCCTGTAGATGGACGTGTAAGTTGTTTCCAGTTTGGGACTATTATGAGGAAAGTTGCCAAAGATTTTCTCTTAAGTGTCCTTTGGGTAGCATAAATACTAATTTCTGTCAGGTATTTACTCAATTGTAATATCACCGAATTGAAATGGGTCTTTGTGGGCATTTGATCCAAGCAATGCCTGTATTCCTAATTGAAAATAAACATCCCCAGATCCCACTAGTTTTGCTCTAAGTCGTGAAGCAGCCATTCTGCTCCAAGATTTTCCGTGCTGTCTTGTCTTCTCGTCTACCTATCTGAAGCCACAGCCAGCTTTTCTCACTGGCGCTTGCACCCAGCATACACTCGGGAAAAGTGTAAACGACATCACGCGGTCCTAGATGGAACCGTGAGTGTGTGTGCTTCATTAGACTCAGAGCAATGAAAACATCTCAGTAAATGCTACTTTTTGCTTCAAGATTCAACCAGCCCCCTAAAACTAACTTTAGAGTGGGACCCACCAAACTCTGAGCAGACAAGAAGAGGTCAACTCTGATAAAAAAAAAAAAACAAAAAAAAAAACAAAAAAACCTTACTACATTGATGCATGTGGAGAGCCCAGGGGAGCAGAGGTGAAAACTTCTATGCCCCTGAAGCAAGGCTCTCATTTCCACTTGCAAATCTGCCCCTTATCTTTTATGTTTTATCATTATTGCTTGAACTTGCTGTAGTCACTGCCCTAAACAGTTTCCCAAGGGCAGAGGCCTCTCAGACAGCTTAATGCACCTGTTTGATCTTGTCTGCAGTACCGAGCATGAGTTGAGGGGAAAAACCTTTCATTATTACTTATGGACACATCATTGTGCTCTTCTCTACCGGTTTCGAAGAAGATGCGAAGAAGATCGAGAAGATGCGCCTTTCCCCTGTGCTGCTTCTCTTCTAGTGTGTAGGGAATTCGGACCAAGGTTTGAGAGATGGGTAAGAGTGGGAGTGAAAGCAGCTCTCATTGAGAATCAGGGAAGGGAAGGACCGTGGGTCATTGCGCTGTGCATCTCGCGTTGTTCCTCTCCATTCTGTTAGCCCCATTTTATAAATGCAGGAGGTAGGACTCAGAAAGGCTAAGTAACTTGCCCAGGATTGAGCAGTTAAGTAATTTGCAATGCCACGATTCAGAACTGGGAGTCCCTGGCTGCAGATCCCAAGCTCCCTTCTCCACTTCGTGTTCAACCTTGTGTTCATGTGTCACTTTCCAATAGGCCAAGTGCTTCTTCGTACATTCAAGTCATTTAACTTTCATTATGAGCAGAGCTGGGTATTGCCAGTTCCCCTTACCAGTGTTGTACAGCTGCTAAGCAGCAGAGCCAAGATTTGAACTCAGGCTGCCTGACACCAAGTCCACTCTTTTTACACTGTGCCACAGCTTCCTTCCAGTGGAAGCCCTCTCCTGGAGTTTTGTGTCAACACCCTGCATCTGATGGCAATCCAAATTACCTAGAGAGTGAGGAGATCACTTGCTTTAGAGTATAGGGCTCTTAAGGAAATTCTACATCCTCAGATGTGTTGAGGGCTGGCAGGCAACTGTCTCCCACCCCCCACCCCACCCCCACCCACATTGGGCCAAGGAGTACAGAGTAGTGGTATAATCACAGGACCAGACCTGGGAATAAATGAGGTGATCAACAGAATAGATTTCCCTTCCTCAAGAGAGATGTGAAACCGGTAAGGAAGAAGCCCAGGGTACAAGTGCTGCTACCCACCCTTGCCTCCCCCAATCAAAAATTGTTCGCCTGCCATACTGTTGTTTTCATCCTTTGAAAAGATATTATGTGTCGTTCGTTGAAAGGTGCACGCTCTTTGAAAAGTACAATGTTCTGTGTGAATGCGGGCGGGCGGTGGTATCGTACTGTTATCATGATTATTCTGCAGGGGAAGAAGAGGAGGGGCCCGGGAGCTGAAGTTCCTTCCCCAGCCCCAGCCCTCCTGCCGCGTCTGCTAACTGATCAGCAGGATGCCTCGGCTAGGTGTCGATAGAAGAGTCGGACCAAAAGTATTGTCTGAGGACATCACGAATAAGGCAGGCAGGATGAGTCAAAAAGAAATCAATGGTCCTAAAAATAGCAAAGAGACGTTACAGAATAACGTCTTAATGGGAAAAAAGGGGTTGAGTGATGTGTTGTGTTGTAAAAAGTCAAGTGTTTTTTAAATGTCTATATAGAAATATGAGTGATCAGCTTATAAAAGGGAGACAAAAGCCTGGTGCTGTTCCAGCTGAGAAGCCCCCCGGACCTCAGACCCTGGCAGGACCCCCTGGGAGAAGATGCGCCTTTCCCCTGTTGACGGCAACTTCTTCCTACTACCCTGGAGGAGAGAGCTGTTGATGAGGAAGGTGGCAGTCTTCCTATGGTTAAAAAAAAAAAAAATCACCGAGGAAGGAAGGGGCGTGCAGCTAAGATAAGGTTCATTTCCGGCAAGCACGTGCACACACACTTCTGCTCTAGTTCTGGTCGTTGGGTTCTTCGTGCTATATTACACTGTAATTACACTGTGCTGTATTGAATAGTGTGGGTTTGGTTGGATTGGGCTGAACTGCGCTGAATTCGTAATTGTCCTCAGTGTGTGTGTAAAGCAGGTAGATATTCCTGATTTCAACCCAAGGTGAAGGATGCGTCTTCGGCTGAGAATCATGATGTTCAAAGAATTGCCCACTTGCAAAGGCTCTTTGGAACTCTCTGGCCATGCTCTCTTGGATAGTGATTCAGAACCTCAGAGAAGATGCTGATGGTGGTCCCCAAGAAGAGTGCTCTGGTGGGGCTCTTTGATTCGGCTCTGCACCCTGCCCCACCGTCACCCCCTCCATGGTGAGTGCCCAACGGGGCCATGGCAGAAACTGGGTTCAAGTTAACTCGGGAAAGTTACATTTGTATTACTCATCATGACCACAAGGTATTTTTCCAACTCTTACTCTTGAAGGTAAGATTCTTGTTGCCAAGGCTGCTAAAATAACAACGTTAATTGGTATCCATAACCTAAGGGCCAAATAGGGTTAGAAATTTTTATTGGCAAGCTGCAGGGTTTATGGCTGCCCTTGTGGAAAAGTTTTTCAAGCCGCAACATGGAAAACCTCCATCTCAATGAAGATTTTGGATTCAGGTAATAGAAGATCTGACCCACTATACTTTACTGGTAAGGATTTTAATTGTTTATTTGAAAGAAGTTCAGAGATAGGTGGTCCAACAGTTGGTTTAACAACTCGGTACCGTCATCAGGGGACCGGGTTGTTTGCATTCTTATTCCTCTGTCTTGAACTTCTTGGCTTTTGTCCTCAAGCTTGTTGTCTCGTGGTTATAAAATGGCTGCCATTGCTCTTTAGCTCAAGAACTT
>PISX010003402.1:0-79870 GCA_004024625.1 Mellivora capensis | reverse complement strand
AGCTATTATTTTTAGTAACCTTACCATCATCCTTACCATCTTCTGCTTGGCCAGATCTGGGTCATATGCTCCAGAGTGTCTCTCAACTCAGAGGTTATAAAATTAAGTCATCAGCCAGAATTGGAGTCTTTGAGAGTCCTTTATTAACAATCCAATATCACAGGCAAAAACTCCTTAAGCATTTGACTTCTAATAACCTTAGCCCAAGAATTTGCTGCTCAAATAATGTTCCTGGGGAAGAGGCTGGAAGGAAAGAGATGAGAGAGGTCCCTGGGAGGTCATGTGAGGACAGCTGAGCTCAGAAGCCCTGTGGCCAAATCTGGCCACCTTTACAGTTTTGTCCAGAGTGAAGGAAGCATTTCAGAGGGCACACTGTCTCATGACTCTGACTATCTTCAGCAGTTAAAAGGACAGTACAATTCCAACCTTGACATTGATCCAGAAGATCACAGGAGGCCAAAGAAGCCCAAAGACATGATTTCCTGGATCCTCATTGGCATAAATCTCAGTGAGCCAACCAAGTTGAGTTCCTTGAAAGCAAAGACCATCAATTTCCCATTCTCCTGCCCACCCCACAGCACCTTAAGTAGTACTAGGTACAGACATCATAGGCTTTCAATATTGACTCAATGTCAATGTCCACATTCTTCCAAATAACAGCAGGTGTCCTGAACTTCTAAGGAGGGTAGCTGGTACCTTAGAGGCAGCCAGACAACAATATCTACCAGGTTGGTGCCCGTTTTGATTTCTTGGGAGTCGAGGGGGAAGAGATGATTAAGAAACACCAGTGTGCCACACATTGTTCCAGGCCATCTGCTGACATTATTGGTTCAGTTCTCACAACCATCCTACGATCTCAGAGGTAGCATGATGCCCATGTGTAGACAAGGAAGCTGAGGCTCAGGAAAGCTGTTATGTGGCTGCTACGGGCACAGCCAAAGTTAAAACTTAGTCTACCTCACCCAAATGCAGACCTTTCCTGTGCTGTTTCCTGCAGGAGTTCCCTGGTTGGAAAGGTAAGGGATCTCAAGTTTGACATTGGGGTACAGCACACAAGTAGAAACCTGTTTCCCTGGGTTCTGAAGCCACGTGTGATTCAGTCAGAGAGATGGTGGCCAGGACACCTGGCTGTTCAGGAGCCCCAGGAGCTCAACTTTTGATTCTGCCCACCTCCAGCACCAACCTCACCCATAATCACCAGATGGGCCAACCTGCTTCTGATCCCTATGCATGTGCTTCATATCTTAAGCTCAATGTGGGGTCAGGGTGTAGTTTGGCTTCCAGGGCGGCAAGATGAAAGCCAGTCTCTGCAAGTGGGTTGTATCCCAGCTCAATTCCATCCCTCCCCAGAGGGTAACAAGCAAATCGACTGGGTGGAATTAGTTCCTTCCACAACATAAGAGGGTCAGAGAACAGCAGGTGTAGGCCAGGTCCTGATGACCAGTTTGCAGGTGATTCGATCAGAGAAACTCAGCACTGTTGAGGGGTGATTTGGGAAAGATGCCTTCCTTCTTCCCTAAAGTGAATGAAGAATATATTGTCCTTCGTGTTTCTGCAGCCATCTTGTGGCCATGAGGGAAGTCAGCCTATGCCGACACAGAGGAAGGTAAAGCCCAGAGAAATGCAAAGAAATAGAGTTAATTCTGTAATCAAACTGCCTCTAAAGTCCACCTTCTCTGGGGTTTATATAAAACAATAAATCCAAGTCACGTTTTCCAGCTGGTTTGATGGGCTTATTTTTTCTACTTGCAACCCAAAGCACCCTAGCCAGTATCCCCCTGGTATCCTATCTATACTATTCTATCCACTTTGGTTAGTAAGTGGGTTTCATCTGAAGGATGAGCCTTTTCCAGTTGCCAATACCAGACAGAGAGGCACAGCTACTCCATGGCAAAGTGAGTCAAAAGGACAGACACTAGTGGGAGGGGCAGGGATTCCCTATCTTCATTATCGTGACCTGAAAGAAGACAGTGCGGGTAAAAGGAGTAGAGCCTGTCCCCTGGGACGGTCCCAGGTGCTAATTTTTGGGGCAAGAGTGAATGTTCCTCAAGACACTAACAGGAGTGTAAATGGGAAAGCTATGTGAGCTGTTTAAATTCCTTACACTTTTATGTTTGTTGCCCTTTTGTCCTCTTTCAAAGTTACTGAAGTCTTGGAGAGCATCATTCTGTCTCAGCTCTGCTAAGGAATGGAGCATGAAGCTCTACGGTGAATCCAGCTGGGGTTCTGGGTGCCCATCGCTTTCTGCCGATTATATACACACTTATGAGATCTGGAATGGGCAGTGGGAGGGTGGGGGTGGGGGGCGCATCTTCCTTCCTTCGGCTATTGCTCCTGGCAAGCACAGAGAAATATTGAGGCTTTCTGCACAGATCCCCAGTGTCCCAAGTGGAGGTGAGAGGTAGCTGGGTCAGAGGGTGCCCCCGACTCCTGGCTCACACCTCAGTGGTGTGCTATTGGACTGATTCCAGTTCTGCTCTCCTGATTCCTGCCTCTCGGGGAGCGGCAGAAGCAGCAGCTCCCTGGAGGGTCAGTTCCGTGGTGATGTTCTAGGAGTCGTCCCTGGAGCAAGCTAGAACCAGTTCCTGCAGACCTTCTTTTTTAAGATTTTTAATTTATTTTTATTTGAGAGGGAGAAAAAGAGCGAGTGAGCACAAGCAGATGGAGGGGCAGAGGGAGAAGTAGAAGCAGGCTCCCCGCCAAGCAGGGAGCCCAATGTGGGGCTCGATCCCAGAACCATAGGATCATGACCTGAGCTGAAGGCAGATGCTTAACTGACTGAGCCCGTCCTGCAGCCCTTCTAAATGGCTTCCTATTCAACTCTGTGCAAAACACCTTCCTGCTTAAAATCTACAAAGGGGCTTATGTCTCCTGCAACCCAGCTCTGTCTGATACAGGAAGCAAAGGTGGACATATTGTTCCTGCTGAGGACAGAGCATCAAAGGGCAGAAGCGTTCCTGGGAGCTGATATGGGATTTAGTGAGCCAGAATTCCTGTTTCAAGGTCAGCCGGCAGACTCTTCTTCTTGGGCTAAATTGTTGAAGGTCTAGACTTTGCTCACTAACGGAAACTACATCCTCTTGCAAAAAATAATGACATTATGCTACATGGCTTACTGCTTGTTTGGCACTATCTGTGTGTCCTCGAATGTCACATCCTGTAGCTCTGACAAGAGTTAAGAAGCAAGCGTGATGGTATAATCCCCATCTTCCCAATGTTCGGAGAGTGTGATCCAACAGACCCTGATAAATATTTCACCAGGGTTCCAAAATGTCGGATCTTCTGGAGGCTGCAACTCCACCATTAGAGACTCATTTCTCCTGGATTAAACACTGGTCTTTACTGGTTCTTCTTTTTAAAATCAGATTATCTAGGAGTGAGAGCCATACACTGAGTTTCTGATATGCCACTATAAGTAAGCTTATAGTCTTGCTCTTGGTAAAAGGATTGGGGCATCATTGGAGCACCTGGCTGGCTCAGTCAGTAGAGCATGTGACTCCTGATCTCCAGGTTATAAGTTCAAGCCCCACTTTGGGCATCTTATAAAAAGAGGGATGTGGGCATCATAGAAGCACTCGATGCCCACAGGGTAGGGAGTCGGGGATGAGTTTGAGAAGGCACTTGACAGGGGAAGAACCAACCAATGACAATGGTATTTCTTGGGCACCATATTGTTTCTGATGGCCAACCTTGCTGTCGCACATCTCTTCCTCAGGGAGGGCGAAGGGCACAGATCCATTGTAGGAAAAACCACTGCAGCCAGAGGGGTGAGGGTGGGTTTGAGAGTATGAAACTGGCCCAGAAGCCAGCCTCCCTCCTTTGCCAGGAAACTTGGCAGGATCAGGGCCCTAAAACACCCTGTGTGGTCTAGGCTTTGCCAGGGACCCTGGAGCTACAGTGGCAAAATTACCTGAGGAGGTAAAGAGGAGGAGGCGAGGGAGGACTTACGTTGTCAGCAGTTTATTGAATGATCTCCCCGTGCTCAGACAGGGATATCAGTAGGAGCTGCCTTGCTGGTTTCTAGCGGCCCTGACCCTTCCTGCGAGCCGCACACTCGTGGGGCTTGCTAGGGGCACCGACATCCTGCCCCCCACCCACGTGGCTGACAAAGAGAACTCCCAGGAGACAGCCCAGAGCCAGCCAGGAGACGCTAACTCAGGAAGATGGAACTGTGGAACACATCCCCAGGTTGAAGCCAGCCAAAACCTCACTTCCTCCCTTGATTCACGTTTTCCAAGGGAGGCGCGGGACTTGGGGGGTGGCTCATGCAAGAATTTGATCGGAAGAGGTGACACTTCATCTTAAATTCCTTCACTGCATTTCTGAGGTTGACGGGAGTGTTGGGCAGGGAGGCTGATGAAGCCTGCTGTTCCCTCCAAGCGGACTAATCAGACGTGAAGTCTTGGCGAGAGATAACCAGGTTAAAAGAGAGCCAAAATGACATCACATCAACTCTGTTTCAGACCCTGTACATACCAGTGCCTATCACCACTCCAGGTGGCTGGCCTCCTCTACACACAGGAGGAATTTTCAGACCGGGACATCTGTCACCCCTTGATCCTGTAACTGTCACTCTGGGATACGCGGGGACCATGTTTGTCAGTCCGTGTAAAGACACACGCATTAAGGGGCGGTCATCCCGGAGATGAAGCCGGCTCTGGACTGCCCTCCTTCCCCACACGGAATTAGTAACAGGAAGACCTCTCCCCGGGGAACCAGAGACAGAGGCCAGAGGGTGTGCCTTCTCCAACCCGCCCCCAGAGAATTGGGAGCTTTCCATTGGAGGAATCGTTCACATCAGTAACGAATCCCCCCAAATTCATTCGCTTTAGGAGTGAGTGGATGGCATAGGACCTCCACCCCTGGTTTGCGGAGATAGTTGATGTCTTGTAGTTTCAGGATGGAGAAAAGAAACAAAGGACCACTGGCATGGGCTCGGAGGCCATCGTGAATGCTGTATCGGTTTCATTATGGCCCCATCTTTAGCTGACATGGATTCTTCTCTTCGAAGGAAAATATCCGAGCAACTGGAAAGGGAACAGTGATGAATTTTCCCCGTTCTGCTCCCTACCTTGCATCCTGGATCACGGCGCCATTACCAGCACACTTGAGCTTTTTTCAGCAGATAGTTAATGCGACATGCAAGAGTGGCCTGCATGACACAGATAACTCGGGGGAAAAGCACAAAGTAAATGAGATGCATTAGTGTCTGGATGGGAACGGAAGATAGAAGTTCTCAGAACTTCTTGTTTAATTTATAGAAACAGATTTCCCTCCTGTGCTTAAGATTTCAAAATAGTAATCATATTCTGAAGAGGAGATGTTCCCACGCCAGGTACTAATATCAATATGTAAAAGAAAATCATTAACCAGCTGTACCTCTCAGCAGCCCCCTATTATATGTCAACAAGCTAACTGAGCCGGTAAAACAAACTGTTAGCGGAAATTTAATTACTAGCCATTGAGATTTGGGCAAGGACCGAGGATTCTAGATTCATTACGCCAGCCCCAGAGGCTGCTGGAAGCAGCCATCCGCCCGGAACGAACATTTTTAATAGGTGTTTTCCTTCCCTCTGAAAAACCAGAGCACCGAAGGCCAATAGGAAACTTTTCAAATGTGGTCCCTCCACGGCAGCAAAGGTGAGGTGGAATGGAGGCCTGAGCAAAAAGAAGGCAAGATGGTCTGTGTCCATCCGCTTGTTGGGTCCACTTCGGAGATGATGGGGGTCTGTGAGGTCATCTTGCAAGTGATTTCTGCACATTTAATTATGTCAGATGGCCACTGTTCAAGCTGGCATGATTTGTCCTTTATAATATGATCAATAAAACAGGGTCCCACTCTCTGTGAACCTGGCTAAGCTGTTTTCTCTTCTTTGGGTACCCAAGCTGGGCCAGCCTAGCCACCCTCCACCCAGTCCCACACCAAAGAACCCCTTAACGGTGTCCATACCCACCACCTTCATTCATCTTGGGCATGAGCCCAGGCACAGGGTCTGGCACATGAAGAGTGTTCAATGAAAGATTTAGTGTATGACAGATGTCAGTTGGACTCGGAAGCCTCCTGGGAGCCACCATGCTCCAAGGGCTGTGTGCAAAAGGCATCAAACCACACTGATTCTGAGTCTCAAGCCGCTCACAAAATGTGCGCAGATTCTTGGGGACTCACCGAGCCCGCTTCAAGTTCAGAGGCTTGGCTGGATCCCCTACTATTTCAATCCTGGGATGAAAGTTGGCCACCTTTCTTTTCAGTTTTATAAAGAAAAAGTTATTCATATCAAGTGTTTTTGAATTGATGGACTTCCATGAAATTAGGGGATCATGAAGTAATTGTCCATTGGAAGGATCGCAGATCCTGGCCCTCATCAGCTTATTTCTTCACTCCCTTTACTACTTGCCACCCCCCAACTTCCCCTACTTTCATTATGCAGACCTGAGCCAGCCTGCACGAGGGAGGATCGAGAGAGTGGAGTAATCAGCTGTTCTAGTTTGGCTGGGACTGAAGGGCTGCCGGGGGCAGGGGCTGGGGGCGGACTTTCAGTGCGAAAACTAAGACCAAAAAGTGGATGGTTGGTCCCCTTCAAGGAAACAACTGTCCCAGCACAGAGAGGGAAGACTATCGAGGAAAGGACACCTTCTCTTCTACCTTGTATTAGCATCCTCCTCCTTCACTCACCTGAGATGGCCCATTATAGATCCTCGTTCTCAATCTTAGCTGGAGCACAGAACCATCTGCAGAGATTTGCAATATCTTGGCGTCCAGGTCACATCCTGGAAAACCTGAATCAAGATCTCAAGGAATAGGGCATAGCTAATAGTGCTTTTTAAAGTTTTCCAGATGATTCCAGTGTGCAACCAAGAGCAAGAACCAGTGTGTAAGAGAAGTGATTTCAGGGGCACCCGGCTGGCTCGGTTGGTGGAGCAGGTGACTCTTGATCTCTGGGCTGTGAGTTCAAACCCCATGTTGGGTATGGAGATGACTTTAAAAAAATAAATAAAATATTTTTTTAAAAAAAAGAATAATTGATTTTAGGGAGCTCTTAAGATTGGACTCTCTTCGGCTGTGTCTGTTCGGCAGTCTGAGCTATCTTAGAAGCCTCAAAAGGAGTCCGTGTTTTGGTACAATGAATGATGTCCAAATGTGTTGTGTTTCTATCTGACTCTACTGACTACGTTTTCTCTAGTCTCATTAAAACAGCTAAACTGGTTTTATCACTTCTGTTTTCCCTCCTTGAGAAAGTCTTAGGCTTGCAACTGTCTTGGCAGGTGGCTAGAACTGATTGACATCTGAGACGATCCAAACACAAATGACATGAAACCCCAAGGCCCTATCACTGGGGACCTTTCGTAAAGGGAGTTGAAGCTGCACTAAAAATAAGTATTTAGCCATCTGGATGACCTTGACAAGCTCAGGTAACTCTGGCCTGGTTATCTACCTGCAGACCAAGGCTAAATCGTCTTACCAGTCCCTTCCAATGAAGAACTTCTGAGTTCTGGGTCTCTAAGTTCACTTTAAGCAATTCCACTTAGATCCTAAGATTTGACCTTCCTGGCTCAGACTTTTTAAGCAGAGAGAAATCTCTACTACTTTGGTGTCTCTGAAAACTTCGTCGATGCTTCTGCTGCTGCTGGGGTTAGAGGTTCCAAGAAAAATTTTCCAGTCAAGTCAGGTGAGTCTGTGTGGAGACTGCAAGTCTCTCAAATTCTCTGTGCCTCAGTTTCCTTGCCTGATACATGAAGATGGGGGATGGGGAAAAGGGTTGGGATGGGGACAAAAACTGTGTCGTTCACCTGTCCATTTCACAAACAATTATTGTACCCTTACTATGTGGACAAAGATGAGTAAAAAAAGGTCCCTGCCTTCAGGGGCCCATCATCTAGTAGATGTCTTCTACGAGCTCTCAAAGGGCTCTGTACAGTGGAGTATGCTATATAAAGTTAAGAGATAATGGTATCATTGAAAGAAAGCCTTAGGAAGTTGATGCCATCATGTCCAACTAGACCAAACAATTTAATCCATGTGAGGAGAACAGAGTGGCTCACCTTTTTTTTTCTTAAGATTTTCTAAGTAATCTCTATACCCGACATGCAGCTCAAACTCACAACCCCAAGATCAAGAGTCACATGCTCCATAGACTAAGCCAGCCAGAGCCAGCTCGGCGCCCCTAGAGTGTCTTAACTTTTAGCTGTCTTGGTAACATTATTTAAAGGAGGAAATATTTAATATTCATTATGTGTCTATGGAATTTGCAAGTCCTTGCTGGTGTGGTGGTTTAACACGTATTTAACGTTTCAAAACTCTTCACCCTGACCTCCAGGCGAAGTTGTCTCGATTGGTGACTGACGTCATTGTGTCCATTTCACAGATGAGTAATCCGAGGTGAGGAGTAAAGAAAAGCTGGTAGCCTGAGAAGCTGGCTCCAGAGGGAAGTTCTAACTTTCCAGGGCAGCATCCCTGGGATTCACAGAACTTCCTTTCTCAGCTTCCTTTTTCAATATGGATAGACCACAGACCCATTGCACTATTATTCACTATTAATTTGCCCTTTTCTTCCCTCTTTCTTCATTATTCTTCCTCTTCTTGACATTCAAGCAACTTCTTGATATTCAGGTCCTAGCCCCGAAGTCCCCTACCAAGAGAGCTGTTTCCGGGCTCAATTAACCTTGCTGGTTCCCCTTGATCAAACTGTTCTATTTTCAGGTCTTCATAGCAATTATCTTGTTCATTTATTGGTGTATTGTCTTCTTCTCCTACTGAAAAGGAACCTCCATGGCAATAGGACATTGTCCCAATAGTGACTGTATCCATCATGCCTGAAACAGTATTTGGTACATAGCAGGTGCTCAATAAAAATGGGTTGAATTAATCTATATGCTTGCATTCTCTCTGAGATACTGATGACGGGAAGGCTAGCACAGGAGAATGGCGATGTCTCAACTCTTGCAGCAAAGGCCGGCAGCTGCTCTCTCTGTACCTTAGCTTTCTTGCCTATAAAGCCAGCAACTACAGCCACCATAGGATCTGGGAATGGAGCACTGTGGACCAGATAAGAAAACAGTGGTGAAAGGGCTTTGACCAGAGAAAACTCGAGTTAAGTGGGAGATGCTATTATCTTCTGCCATCTGCTTTACTTTAATCTTTTTTTCCCTTGGTAAGCGGACCTATTGATTGTAGCTTGCTGGAGGAAGCTCTCACTGTCTAATTACTGCCCCAGCTCAGCCTGTCACTGTGTCCTCCGCAGTCAGCACATCCTGACACTGACCCCCTGATACTACAGCCCTTTGCGGATCAGCTGGCTCTGGCACTCGGCACCCAGCACAGAAGAGGCAGGTCTGGCCCGGCCGGCTGTGGGAGGGCTTCTGTCCTCTCTCGGGAGCCGAAGCCCCCAGCTAGGCAGGCAGCTGGGGAGAGGCAAAGACACAGGGGCTGCAGCAGCCAAGGGCAGTGGGGACGCGATCTTCCCTGGGGGCAGGGGCCTGCAGCCAAACAGAGATGTGTCCCACTATTACACACAGTTCTGAGCATTCTCAGATTCTGGCTTCTAAGAAAATGTTCCTGTAAATTCTTTGTGGCCTGAGATAGTATTAGTTGGGGGAGAGGGTAGGGGAAGGGGTATGACAATAAATCATTTCCAAAGCTGGGCAATCATGATTCCTTTCCCCCCAAATTGTAGAACATTTCAGAAAGTCCAGGGTATTCTCATACACATTACTTCACTTGACCCTTACAACACTGCTGGGATTAGTATTCTATGTCTTTTTTTTTTTTGTAGGAATGGGGCTATGGTATTGAGAACTGAGGGGTGTGATTTGCCCAGGTTCAAACAGTCAAGTAGTGAGAAGGGGAATTAGAACCCTGGTTTTCTAACTGCCAGCCCCTCCCAGGGCTGGCCCTGGCTGTACACAAATAACGTGAGTCAAAAACAGTACTTGAGGGGCGCCTGGGTGGCTCAGTCGGTTAACTGTCTGCCTTTGGCTCAGGTCATGATCTCAGGGTCCTGAGATTGAGCCCCGCATCAGGCTCCCTGCTCAGCAAGGAGTCTGATTCTCCCTCTGCCTCTCTTCCCCCTCCCTCTCTCCTTTCTCTTTCTCTCTCCCTCTCTCTCATGCGTGCATGCAGGCATGCTTTCTCTCTCTCTCTCAAATAATTAAATAAAATCTTAAAAACAACAACAACAAACAGTCCTTGAGAAAAACTCCCAGTGGGTATCAGGACTCTTAAAGAAGCAAATGGTTTTTTGGCTAGCAAAGGAAATGAGGATGTACCATAAAAGGCATGTCAGTTGTATGTCTGTGGTTTAGAAGAAAAAAAAAGATATAAGTAAACAGCACACATTTTCTGGGTTTTGTTTTAACTCTTTTTTTTTTAAGATTTTATTTATTTCTTTGACAGAGACAGATCACAAGTAGGCAGAGAGACAGGCAGAGTGAGGAGGAAGCAGGCTCCCTGCTGAGCGGAGAGCCCGATGCGGATGCGGATGCGGGGCTCGATCCCAGGACCCTGAGATCATGACCTGAGCAGAAGGCAGAGGCTTTAACCCACTGAGCCACCCAGGCGCCCCTGTTTTAAGTCTTAAGTAAACCACAACTTTGTTTTGGATTCAACCCCTCCAGAAATAATCGAAGCAGGTAAACCTCAGGCTAGGTAAGTGTCAGGTAGCAGGTGCTTGGCAAATCTTTGTTGGACGAATACGTGAATATTGACCTCGCTTGTAAATAGCCTGTGCTAGCTTTCTTCTCTCATCTCAATGAAGAAGAAATCTCTCTTATCAGATACAGATTCACAAAGGGCTCTAATATTGGTGTACTGCTTTACCTTATGATTTAAATGATCTTTCTTGTACAGTATCTCAGTTGATCCTTAAGTGACCTTAGGAAATAATGTGATTTTATAGATGAGGAGACTGAGGTCGAGAGAGATCAATTGTTTCCCCCAAGTCAGAAAGATAGTTGGTGGCCATGTCCATTTCTTATGAGACAGCAGACTAGACACCCTGGCCAACCTTCCCAGTGAAAACAACTATAAATTCTGGATAAAATAAAAAGAACATTTAAAATGTACTAATGAGTTGGAAAGCAACTAAGGACTATTCAGTCCAAAAAGTAGATGAAAGTGAAAATTCAGAAAAATAAGTGAAGCCCTGGTGTTGGCTTTGACCTTGAGGGCATTTGCCAAATCATGTAAAATTTGGTTTCAGATTTCACAGCCTCACAGGGCAAGGGGGAAAGAAGAAAAAGCCAACTGCTTATCTACGATGGGGGATTTGGTAAAGATCCCCTAGGCCTAAAACTGAGATCCCCGAATTATTGCTCCTTGTGTAAAGATAAATGAAAAATAAACTAGACTTTATTTCTACCACAGGAACGACAGAGAAAATTACATATGACTAATTTTGATCCTAAGTAGAGGACAGCATTATTCTGAGAATTTATAACCACAGCCAGGTTTCCGTGGATTTGCACATCAAGTTTATACTCCCTGGGTGGTCCAGGAAGCCTCAAGTTAAAATTTTGAGGAAGTGCATCTAAATCAGTCATGGTCCCAGATATCTAGGAAATCAGATGCTACCTCTCTGGGGGAACTTTAAGCCAGACCTCAAAGAATTCCCATGGATAAAATTATAAAGTTACAAACTCACAGTCAAAAATCTTAAAGCATTCAAGGAAGCAAACTACCATTAGCAAGAGTCAGCAAACAGCAAAGTTGAACCCACAGAGACATCAGATGTCGAAATGATCAAATAAAAACATAAAGTACTATGTTTAATACAGTTAAAGAAATAATGGAAAGGATTAATAGTATTACTAGAAATAAGAGGCTATAAAAATGCTCAGGCTGGAAAGGAATTCCAACAGAGTTTTTAACCAATCAATCGATCAATAAACCTGTTGAAATTAAAAACTCAATCGATGGCTTCAACAGAAGATTAGACACACTAAATATGCTGCTAGACCCCTAAACTAAAGATCAAATAGACAACTAGAATATAGATCTGGAAAAAAAAAAAAGATTCAGAATGCAGCTCAGAAAGACAAAGATAATGTCAAAGAAATGTAAGAATCAGGTAGGATTGAATGAATATGTTTTATGCACATCTCAAGAAAATTATAGAGGGGAGGAGAAGAAGAGTAAAGCAAAGGTAAGATTTGAAAAGATAAGAATTTCCCATAGATTCTGAGCCCCCAAAATGCCAAGAAGGATAAACAAAAGATAAAATTATATTGCAGTAAAGGCCCAGTACCTAGTATGACTTGTGGAGACATTTTGGTCCCTGACCTTTGTTCTAGTTTCATGTCACAGGTTTAAGACGAAGCTGGGGGTAATTAGTAAGGATTGCAGCCCTTTATACCTGCATGCTGTATTATGCTGTCCTGGACTTTGTGGTTATACTCTATATTGTATAACATCAAGATTGTTCATGAGACTGAGCTTAGAAAAGGAAGATATTTTCTGAAGAGAGTCTTCTGTGACACTCACTCATTTAGAAATGCCATCTATAAGGAGATACTCTCATGAAAATTGGGGTCCAGGAACTTATACCTCTGTCTCTCTCTGCTGTGTGTTCTCACTACACTGATTTCTATCTGTATTTTTTATTTTTTAAAAGATTTTATTTATTTATTTATTTGACAGATCACAAGTAGGCAAGAGGCAGGCAGAAAGAGAGAGGGGGAAGCGGGCTCCCTACTGAATAGAGAGACTGATGAGGGGCTTGATCCCAGGACCCTGAGATCATGACATGAGCTGAAGGCAGAGGCTTAACCCACTGAACCACCCAGGTTCCCACTGTATTTTTTAGATAAGCAGACATCTTCTGAATTATCCAAGTCGGTGTCTGGTTTATCAGTCTGAACCTACTACTGATATTTATCAATACACAATACAGTAGTCACGCGTGTCATGTCATACACCCATGCATATCATACTACAATTACAGAACACAAAAGACAAAGAGAAAATCTCAACAGCAGCCAGAGAGGAAAAAAACATTATTTTCAAAGGAACGATCATTGGAGTAGGAACTGGCTTCCCAATATCAACATTGGAAGCCAAAAAGACAGTGGGAAAAAAATCTTCAATGTACTGGAAAAAAAAATACTTAGCAATCTCAATGTCTATACTTTGAAACAAAAATGCATTTCAAAGAATTTCAGACAAATAATTTTTCTTCTAACAGATCCTCACTAAGAAAAATTAGCAAATACTGTAAGATCAAATCACACATTTCAAAAATTGTGGAAATCCGCTAAAGTAGTTCTTAGAAGGAACTGTTGAACCTTAAAGGATGTGTTAGAGATAAGGAAATAAAGGCTAAGAATTAGTGAGCTAACATCTGACTTAGGAAGGCAGGCAAATCCAGGGATCTAAGTTCTACCTGCTTCCTTGCCATGATCTGAATTGTGAAAGTGAATTGTACCTAAAGGGTACTTAGAGAGATCCAAGCATAAGCAGTGATGAAATTATTATTGAATGCCACACCGTCAGACATGAGAGTGTATCTCCATGGTCCCTGAGGTTTTGGGTCTGGGAACTGGGGCGACAAGGATGGAGCCTGGAGTTGGAGAATGGGATAAGAGTGGAACCATTGCTTCCTGCCCTTTCCCGCAGTGTGGAGGAACTCTTAGATTCTCCTTGGGTTCTAACCTTTTGGAGCCCAAGTGTCCCACTCTGCTGGAGCCAGCAGAGGCCCAGGAGTACAGAGTCAGAATTCAGAAAAGCATAATGCAGGAGACAAAATAAATGAATAGCCCCTGAGGGTTTAGATTCTCTTCTGGAGGTAAGCGTCACACAGGAAGGAAATTAGACAACTCTCCACTCACTCAGGAAATCTTCTATCCCTGGTCCTCTCTATCTAAGTGTGTAACTTTGCTGTCTGCCGTTGGATGGAATCTACTAGTGGATGAGAACCGTCTGACATGATTCACAAAGTCTGGTGGGCAGAGTTGGCAGGGACTCTCGATTTGTCCAACGCCTAACCCTGGGCATCTCGCTCCTGTGTCTGTGCAACTTCCCCGGGACTTCCAGTCTTAATCTGGCTGATGATATGACCAAAACTGGGCAGGAAATGTGCTTTGGTGGGAAGGTGTTAGAAAATACAAGGTGTTGGTTGTTGCCGGAAGTCTAACTTCCTTTAGGAATCTGGTAGAAAGTCCCGATTCTCTCTCTACAGGCAGCCTGCAAACATTCCTTCCCATTGGAGCCAGGGATCTGCTCCAATAATTTGCATAAGAAGTAAATTTAGGAAAACTTAATTCTGTGCGCCCTTAGATAACTTCCACCTCTCTGAGTTTCTTGGTTGTCACTGTTTTGCTTCTTGGTGCATTTTTTAAGATTTTTGTTGCATGTCTGCTTGTTTTTGTTTTCTTCCACAGATTAAAGGGTTTGGATTCGAGGAAAGATTCTTAACCTTGACTTCATTTAGAATCCCCCAGGGAGACATTAAAATACACTGATGCCTAGGTCCCTCCCAAGCTGGTTGAATTAGAATCTCTGGGAGAGGGGTCTTGACTCCAGCATTTTTTAAATGAGCTCCCCAAGAGATCCTGATGCACAGTGAGGATTTGAATCCCCGTACTGGACAATTACCTGCAGTCCTTTCCAGTTCTCTGATTCTGTGACCCAGGCGTGTATCGGGGCTAAAGGCTGTGGCTCCTTGAGATACAGCACAGGTGAGTTGTCTTAGTCACACCACAATACTCTGAATGGAATCCTTGACCTTGGTCAACCCGAGAGTCATGACCTCATCCAATATCTACAAAACTGCCCACCAGCGCCCCACATCTGAGTCAGAAGGCTGGCCTGTAGGGTCCTTCCGGTATGTGAAGGCAGAGGAAACCCAGACCTACATTAACTAATAACAGAACTCCCAAGTCCCGGGCTCATACTTACACGATTGCTAATTCTCACAACCACTTTTCAGTACAGGCTTCATTACTTTCATTTTAAACAGGAAGCAAGAGGCTCAGGGAACTCAAGCAACTTGTCTAAAGCCGTAGCTGGGGTGAGAGATTCAAGCTTGGGTTCGTCTACATTCAAACCCCACGTTCTTCCCATTGTATCCACTTGGCCAAAGATGAGGCCACGCACTGGGCCAGGAGAGGCTGTGGTTACCTACGGCAGAGCCTCTGGGGGCTCCGGCTGGGTCACTGACTCTCAGGGTCCCAAGAGAAGACCAGTGGTCTTCTGAGCTCCAGGCCTCCCTGGGCGGGAGGACCGCGTTCTCAACTAACACACATCAGGCTGCCAGCCTCAGTTTGTATTTTTAGAGTCTACTAATTAGGCCATTTTAACTAATTTGTTTGCATTTTGTATGAGCAAGTTGGGCTTTTGGATTGACTAATGTAATTGCAGCTGGTTTCTGCCAAATACAAATTACTCAGTCTAGTGTGGGCTAGAGAGAAAAGCAAATATTTAATAGACATCAATACCCTTGTAGCTTTTTAGTGGAGCCCTTTTTTTTTCCCTATGGAAAGTTGAAATAATTTCTCCAGCATGTGATTGAACTTTCGTGTTAGGGAATTACTTTTTAATCACTTTTTTAAAAAATAATGAGGCAAAGACTTCAGTGGCTCTGTTAATGTTTATCTCTGATCCATTTACCTCTAAGCTCAGGAAACTTAACGGGACTTTTCCATTTCCAGGCTGGCTTTCCACAATCCCTTTCTGCTTGGGCTAATCCCGTGACTACCAGCCAATCCACATCACAGACTGTCACAGCCAAAAGGGGACTGAGGGCTCTACCAGTCCACTGGTTCTCCAAGGGTGTCCCTGGACCAGCAGCACCAGGATGATCTGGGAATGTGCTGGAAAGACAAATTCTCAAGCCTACTGAATCAGGAATTCTGGAGGTAAGGCCAAGCAAACCATGTTTTAACAAGCCCTCCAGGTGATTTGGATACCGGCTGAACTTTGAGAACAGCCAATTTAGTCCAATGTCTCATTTTACAGATCAAGAAACTGAGGCATGGCAAGAGCCCATGTTTCTGGTCATGGCATGGACTGTGTCTGCTTCACTCACTGCACATCCTCTGAATTTAGCCCGGTGTGATAAGCACTCAGTGAATATTTGCTGGATGAATGAATGAATGATGGAATGAGTGAGCTAGAACAAGAAACAAAGTCTCTCTTTTTTTTTTAAGATTTTATTTATTTATTTGACAGACAGAGATCACAAGTAGGCAGAGAGGCAGGCAGAGAGAGAGGAGGAAGCAGGCTCCCTGCTGAGCAGAGAGCCCGACTCGGGGCTCGATCCCAGGACCCTGAGATCATGACCTGAGCCGAAGGCAGAGGCTTTAACCCACTGAGCCACCCAGGCGCCCCAAGAAACAGTCTCTTAATGCTCTTTTACTCCACCAGTGCTTCTCTTGGTCTGAGGAACAATGGGAACCCGGGGAAGAACTCCTTCCTGCGTCTTGTTTTATGAGAAGGGCAGCAACTGGGGCTCAAAACATTATATTCTGTGGCCTGGCCCTTGGAGGGATGGCAGCCTTGCTCCTCAGCCAGGGACAACCTGGCTCACCTGTCCCCGGCCCAGTAGATGACAGGGCTCAAACCCCATGAGGAATTGTTTCTGTCCCTTTCAAAGACCCTAACAATGTCTGAGGCAAAACCAGATCCCTGTCTGGGTGTTTGATTCCCTGACCAGTAACCTCAGCTCAGCTGGTAAGCAGGGAGAATGAAGTTGAGGTCGAATTTATGCAAAAGGTGATTTCTAAGAAGAGGATGCTACAAAGGTGGGCCCTTCAGATTAAATTACTGGCCCCTGTGAAGCCCAAAAAAAAGGTCCTGGTCCTCAAATTCTGGACCTGGGGAGACCCGTTTCCTAGATCTGAATGACGTACTCCTCTTCACTCCCTTGATCCCCCAGGCCTCGCCTGCTGACCTTCTAGGAAATGAGAAGAAGAGAAAGGCAAACAGTGTCCATAGGTTTTCAAACAGACAAACAAGGGAATCTCCCAGGGCCATGAGAGAGGGTGCCTGTTTCCTTAATCCTGTTAAATTCTTCTATGAACCATCTAAGCAACCAAAAGTACCAAGCCATGTGGATTTAGTCACTCAAGGAGCTTATGTTCTTCTAACCTCAAGTTCAAATGGCTCTCATGACACAGCTTCCCAAATCCCTTGCCCCTGCTTGTCTACATGTCTCACGGAGCCCTGGGAAAGACAGTACAATCTTTTCAACAACTCACAGTGTCCTCCCTACCATCCCTTGAGCACTCAATGTTTTCCCAGTTATTTCCAAATTTCCCTGAGACCTCAGGAAAGAACACGATAAATTCATTCACTTATGTGTGACAGCAACTAATAGGAGCTATCACCTCCATCCCGTAGAATATTTTTATTTATTTATTTATTTATTTATTTATTTGATGGACAGAGATCACAAGTAGGCAGAGAGGCAGGCAGAGAGAGAGGGAGAAGCAGGCTCCCCTCTGAGCAGAGAGCCCGATGTGGGGCTCAATCCCAGGACCCTGAGATCGTGACCTGAGCTGAAGGCAGAGGCTTAACCTACGGAGCCACCCAGGTGTCCCATATCCCATAGAAGATTTAACCTAAAGATTCTATACCCCAGTGTGGCTCTTAGTTCCTAATTTGTTAGGAAATAAGGTGAGATCGTTAGACAATGTAACGTACAACATTGTCTTCTGAGGACAAGTCTCACCCACATAAGGACTCTGTCCTCTCGGTTGACTTCCAACCCAACGGAACACACAGACTCTCTCTCTAGGGAATTTGGAGTTGGCCAGTACAAAACTGAGTTTGTGGGGTCTGCTGGTCACCTTCCGGGAGAATATAAAAGCTCTAGAACTGAAAGGTCCTTGGTCCACTATCCACACAAAGAAGCAGAGAGTGTCAATCAGCAGAGAGCTATGAACTAAGCAGAGGCAAGAGTGAATGAGGGTGAGAATGGCCTCTTCCATTCTAGTTCTAGACCTTTCTGAAGCAAGTACTCCTTCTGCCATTTGGCTCTGAGTCGTATCCTTAACTGAACGTCCCCCATCATTTTAGTAATTCTACTTTGACTGGGTTTCTCGTGCTTCTCTTACTTACCAGGACACTCTCTGTGTTCTTTACAGGGCTGGGTCCTACAGAGGTGCCCAGTGATTCTTTGTGCAACATATGAGTGATGTCAATTCACACAAGTACAGAAACGGAGGCATTTGCAGATTTTCAATTGTTAGTCGATTAGATTGTTGAGCCTCTATGTGGCCAAAGATCTATACTTGTTGCAAGGGTCCCTGGGGTCTCGGGGACAGATAAGACAGTTACTCAACCCAAGAGACAGGAGGTCAAAACTAAAGGAGAAGAAAATCCAAGGATGATATTAAGGAAAAAAAAAAAAAGTAAAAAACAAAACAAAACAGGAGAGCTCAGGAGATGCCCAAACCAAGGAATCTAGAAGCAGATATCAAGGTTAAAGCTTGGATGGGGCTTTAAGGAACAGGAATAAACCCAACACATGCCAGTCTTTAGCATCTGGCCAAAGATGAACTTGGCTGGCACGGTTTTGGGTGGTAGAAGTCGTTCTCCGTGGCTTCAGTTACCCCTTTCTCAATGCCTTTGACCTTCCAACATTGATTGTAAAATCTGTGTGAACTGTGGATGATGTCTTTACTGGAACACATCTCAAACACACGCAAATCAACAAATTCTCCGCTGACTACAGTGGGCAAAGGCTGATTCCTCCTTGGAGCACATTCCAGGGACTAGGAAAAGGTAGAACTCGAGTGAGTGAGCCACAATCAGGGGCGAGTGAGTGCCTACAGGCTACTCCCCACCCCCCAGAGGTGGTCATGGACAGGTATGCACCCGGGGGAGGAAAATGGCAGGCTTTTTAGGTGGTGAGCTGAAGGATGACCATATACTCTGAAAAGGGATGGCTAAGAAGGCAGGAGAAAGGGCTTTTCCAGCCAGATGCCTCAGACACTCTGAACCACACCATTACGACCAACATTAGGAGCCAGGATTTATGATTCAGAATCGGGGAGGGGGGGGTTGTTTATTTGTGTGTTTGGGAGTTTTGTTGTTGTTGTTTTGGTTTGGAGGGGCATGGAGGTAGGGAGACTTCCTGGTGATTTCAAGTCTTGGAGGAGAAGAGTAAGAGCTGTCATGGAGGAGAACGCGGAGTGTACAACTGGATAATAAGCCTGCGTGGGGCGGGGGGGGGGGGGCTGGTGCGGGGGGGGGCACTCTCTCCCACTTAATTAGAGTAACAAATTGCTCATACCTGGCATACTCTCTGAGTAGGAAAGGAAGTAGCAAAACAATGGAGGAAGAATGAGAATTAAAAAAAGAACTAGCCGATATCAGATGTTTTCTACTTGGTGTCTGCTTGCGGGGGTCTGACTGGTGTAGCTTGTAATTAGTCTCTGCTTGCAGATGTGTGGCTCCAAAGACTTGTGGATTAAGGAGAAACTCTAGAATTTCTCAGGACCTGACAAGTTGTAACGTGAAGAGCTACACTTAGTCCATTAAAGATTTTTCACAGTGACATTTGAGTGCAGCTGGAGAGATCTGCCTCCTTGCCATTTATCATTTTCAGGCCACGGGTGTCGGCAAAGAGGTTACTATGAAGAACAAAACAAAATGGATTGCGTGTGTAGAGGTGAGCTGGCGAATACTGATAAATGTGCTCCACTGAATGTCAGCAAATGTCACTTGAGAAGCCATTTGCCGCTACCCTAACAGCCTCCCAAGCCCAACAAAGAGTAGCAAAACCAGGCCCAACGAATGGGGCGTCTTGCTTCCGCATGAATAAGCAATCAGCCCTCTCAGAAGTTACACCAGAAAGTTGTTAAACTTGATCGAAGAAGCGTTTCCACCCATACTGACGCATGCTAGAGAGT
Organism: Mellivora capensis; assembly: GCA_004024625.1. NCBI lineage: Eukaryota > Metazoa > Chordata > Mammalia > Carnivora > Mustelidae > Mellivora > Mellivora capensis. Next base: position 60,025 of record PISX010003402.1, on the reverse strand, counting down.
GCTACTGAGGGTTGGAGACCTCGTGAGGACATCAGTACAGTGGCTCAGGGAAGGACCCCATGACCCCTCTGTCCCAGGTGGGTGCCTTCCTTTTGTGTGCAAAGAAACTTCCTTGTCTCCTGGGCCCCCTGGCGGAGTGTTTCCCGTCCCCTCCTCTCGCTGCTTCCACTGATTCCATGGACCCCTCCCCTGCTCCTGGTCTACCCTCCCTTGCATGTGACCCAGGAGTGGTTGAAGATGTGATCTGGGTACCAGGACTTGAGGGTGTTGTCCTCACGTGCCATGTCAAGACAAGACCCAATGTGCCACCCTTGAGCCAGACTGCCCATTTCTTACTCAAGAAAGGGCTTTTCAGTGTGTCCTCTGGTTAGTTTGAAAATTCTAGTAATGGATTCAGGTTCTGTTTGATTCTTGGTCATGGGGCCAAAACTTTGCCTGCGTGTGATTTGGGATTTGGGGAAGCTAAGGCCAGGTTTTCTTCAGAATGCAGCTGGGGTCGAGGCGGTCCCCTGTTCCTCCTCAGCTTGGTGAGTCTCCAAGGTTGACTACGGGGAGGCAAATGGGAAAGAAGATCACAGTCTCTGAAAAGCTCTCCAGGGAAATGTGAGACTAATTAAAATAAAATTCCAGTCCCTGTTCTGTTTTTAATCTCTGGGGGTTCCTCCTCCTCAGCACATACACACAGGGTCATCCAATACTTTTTTCCTCCTTTAGACCAAGAGTCTCACACAGGAGCTGGAATTTGTCTGGCCTCGTAAATACGCCACACGCGCGCCCAAGCACATCGTCTGCACCAGCCGAGGTCAGTTCAGCTTTCACTGGAGGGAATCCTGCGGTATAGGGCTCCCGTACAAGAAGCCCTTTATCCAACGTGCCTCCCAGTCTCTGGCGCTTGGTGCGCCAATGAACAAACTTCCCACACTTCCCTCTTCACACTGTTTAGCCTGTATATGGTGGAGTTGAATACACCTTACATCCCAGACAAAAACGGGCTCTTGGGAGGGCAAGCTTCCCTCTGATGAATTTGGAGAGAGGCACATAGAGGAGAGGTGGGAGGCTGGCTCTTCTTCAGCTGCACACATTGCCGAATGTTCCGGAACCCTTAGTGTTTCCCCCTTTTCAATTTGGTGCCTCCCATGGAAGGGCCTTTCCTTAGGTCTTGGGAACTCAAAAGACATCTGTTTATGAAGACTGATTTGCCCTCAACTTGTTGACTTTCCTGCTTTGTTTAGGAAGGAACAGTGGTTTGTTTGGGGGAAAAAAGGCGGGGGAAGCAGCAGAAGAAAGGCAGATTTCTGGAGCAAAGTGGAGGTGAGGGCCAAGTGGAGGGGGAGGGAGATGCAGTATGTTTTGCTCCAGGCGGGAGCTCGGACTGCTTTCCCAGCTGAAACACTTTCCAAAGACCTCTCTACTGTGCCCTCATGGGACTTGAATGTCCCAGGCCCAAAGACCTCATAAAACATGAAACATATTCTGAAGAAAAGATAACATGGATGTCGATTTCCCCCTTTGCCAGGATTATTTATTTTTCTGGTTGTGGTAGTTTAAAATTTGTATCTTCAAGCTCCAACTATAATAAGCATCTGTTTCCAGGACAAAAAGAAAAAAAAAAACTGTTCATTGCTGATTAATATCACCCAAATCCTGCCATAGCTGGAGGCCAGAGCTATGTGAAAACTTACCTTCCTATGGTTGTGTCTTTAAAGAACAAAACAACAAGTCCTACAGATGAGGGTAGCCAGCACTGGCTCTGTCTCTCAGAGGAGAAAAAGCAAATCTAGGTTGGGTGAACCACTTTATCCATCCACTAATTAGTAACACCATCAGGTTTCCTTGTTTCTAATCCACAGGTCATTTTTAGTGGACTCTGCTCTGCTCTGGGTATAAAAACCTAACGAACCCCCTTTCACCATTTTGCATTCCAGGATGTTTGGGGGGAAAAAAGTTAAATTGGTACCATTAGAGAAAGGTTTGTTAAAAATAGGAGACTTCTTAGAATTTCAGGAATCCCCTCCTTCTTGCAAGACTGTGAACAAGACTTCAGCAGAGGGAACATTTGCCTGTAGAGAGATGGCCTCTGAGTAAGAACACTCACTCTGCTCTCAACAGGCATCATTGTAAGAGCCCTAGACCCATCGTAACTTCAGAATAAGCTCCCTCAGCCTAACTGAGGAAAAGATACAACATTAATGGGGGAGAAAAATAAGAGAGGTTGAAGTTAACACAGCAGGCAGGCCACCCTAAAAATGTTTTGAGGAATTTATTATCAGGCTTCTAAATAATTTCATTCATTTAAGGAAGCACTTTTTAATGCCTATGTTATGTCAGACCTGTCACTATATCTTAACTGGAAACCAATTTTGCTTATATGTCATTCTCCTCACCATCTCAAATCATCCTCAGCTTTCAAGGCTCAGCTTAAGCCCCACCACTTCCAGGAAGCCTTCTGAGATTTCTCCCATGCTTCCCCCCAGTGTGCTCCCAGCCAGGACACCCACAGAACAGCATTGTTCTGTGCTGTTGACCTGTGGATGTTCCTCTCCCCCAACAAGTACCAGCTCCAGGAGAAAAGGGCCTCTATCTTACTCATCTCAGAGACGGTCTTCCCTAATATGCTCCTTGAAATGGGATTTATAGCAACTGAAAGCAAGGTTATCTTTCACACACTTGAGATTTAAACCACCTTGGTTTAAATATATGAGAAACAGCGTTCTCCTCCTTGGCTATTGGTAGTAGTCAGCATTCAATGAAGGGGAAGGATGTAGATGAGGGAGAGGCAAGAGGGTGTCCAGTCTAGATTATAGGGGCCCTCTCAGCAGTGGAGGCAAAATCAGACTGGTTAATTTGGGCTCAAAGGAGATGGTAATTGTGGAAATCTGGTGTTTGCTGGCAGGTGTCACCACCCTTTTTGATACACTTATAAAACAGTTTCCCCCACCTCTGCGTCAAATATGGCTTTAGAAACTTAAGGTTATACTCTTCATCCACATATATTGGGCTAGAAATGAGGAGAGTTCACATTTCCTTTTCTAGAACTGTCAGCACTCGGGCACCCAAGCTTCTTAGTACACTAATTTTTGCTATTTCCCTGAAGGAAAAGTAGGAATCATTGCACTATCCTTCCTTTATCTGTGCTCAAGTAATCAGCAGGGAGAGAATACCCACCGCTTCCCCCAAAACAGCACAGTGAATTTTACTGTTGAAAACGAAGATTTTGCGTGGGGGTTGCAAATGTTAACAACTTATGACCGAGAGACTTTTTTAAATCAGGAATTCAGAGATGCCCTTCCTGCCTTCTAACACCTGTTGTTTTCATATAGGCCTTTCAGGGAAGAACCTTTCCTAACATTTTTCTGTCTTCTTAAAGCAAAAAGTCCCCCAAAGTGGGCAGAATGCATCGCGTCCGAATTGAAAGTGAGGGTAGGAAAAGCTGGGCTGTCAGTCCCTTGGTAAGTGGGCAGAGTCCAACAATCTGGTGTGACTATTATTTTTTTCCTATTGGGCCCTTCAAAAAAGCCTCACCTAGCATAATTCGAAATAACCTTTCTTATCATGCCAAATGTTTCGTTTCGGTTCCTGTAATACTTGTTTCCCTACGCAGGTGGAGGGGGGATCTGCCTCGATTTTAAGAAGAAAAAGATCTTTAAGGTTTCTAAATGTAACAATTGTTCAAAAGTTCTTTCCCTTTCAAATTGGCATTCAGAAAAATATATTTAAATATTCACTTCCGCCGGTGTGAGAACAGAATTGCCGCTTTTGCTCAAAAGGAAAAAGTTTTTGAAATGACACAAATCAATATGTGCGTATTTTTAGAATTAAGACGCTTGTATTCACCGTCAAGGTGGGATTTCCTTCCAGGGGAATCTTCCACGGGGGAAGTACCCCGTCTAGGGAGCATTTAAAGAAATTTTAATATCCAAACAAAAGCAGTATTACCATTGCCATCCACTTCCTGGCCCAGAGGAAAAACAATTAATAATTTGCATATGCTTCTGACACAAATTAAAGACAAAGGGCCCGTCACAGACTGCGATTACCACGCAGCCCTCAGAAAGCTGTATTGCCCTAGCCCAGCACTCTTCTTGCTTTCAAATGAATAGCATTAAGCTCGATAACTAAAAATAGTGGTTCTGGGCCCTCTGGCCTAGTCCCACCCTAGAATCATGTGTCCCCAGTCAGAAACATCTCTCAATCTCTCCACCAGCTTCCAGGCAAAAAGAATGTATAGTTCCAAGGGGAAAAAATACGTATATACTTTGCCCTTTTTATTTTAATGGCCAAACATTGTAATGCTAGCTAAATAGAAATTCTTGTCTGTTAATAGGTTCCTTTAGTTTGTAATAAATAGGAATGCTAATGACTAAAATTTGGTATTTGGTATGCATTAGCTTTTGTGAGCTTTCCTTTACAGTCCTCATTGACATGCAATATGGCAAGCTTCCTTTGAAACATATTTATAAAATAACTACAGTATAATTAAACCAACAAAGCCATCTTTTAAGTAAGCTTAATAGCTTGGGTTTTTTTTTCACCTCAGTAAAAATTTATTTTAAAAAGAAAAATAGTTATGCCTCAATCCCACTGTATATTTTATTCTGTGCATCTAATATTTCCTTTGCATCTACAATCTATGCATATCTAATTCTGACAACTATGATTACTAATAAAGTTCTCATGAAAGATATGCTTCATAGCTTCTTCAACAAGAATAATGTTTTTTTTGTTAATGGAAATTGTAACATGTCTTGACAGAAACGATATAGACGATGTGCTTTTTTCTTAATTGTTAATATTGCTGTGCTGAACACAGGAGCAGATCAACAGATATGGCAGGTAATAATCAGAGCGGATGCTATTTTGAACAAAGTAACTAAAAATATTTTAATGATATAAAAGCAAGATAAATAAAAGCAATTATGTTTAATTTTGCTTTCTGCGTGCGAACAATTTTTGGTTGCTGCTGCTGTTGCTGCTGCTGCTGCTGCTGCTGGCGCCGCCGCCGCAGGCAGTGTGTTTAGCAGAGGAAGCTCCGGAGCGCGGTGTGATCCGCACAGAAGCGGCTCAGCCTTCTTGCAGCCGAAGGGTCCTTCGAGCCGCCCTTTCTCCGCCCTAGGCGGCTTCAGCCTCCCAGGGGCGCAGGGCCCCGCAGCATGCTAATCCGCAAAGCGCAGTGGCTCAAGGTCACCAAGTTTTCCCCAATTTTGCAAACCATTGCTCCATCTCCAAGCCTCACGGTTTAAGACCACAGGATTTCCAAAAAGGAGAAACTCAAAAAGATCCCAGGCGCAGGACGGGAGCAACTGGAGCGGGCTCTGGCCGCTTCTGCGCCCCCCGGACCCCTGCCCGCTCCCATCTGCCCCACGCGCCTCGCTCCCGTCCTTCTCTCCGAAACTCTGTCCTCTCCGCCGAGGGGCTGCCAGGCCCCCAACCCACCCACCCACCCCCGCCCCCGCGCGGAGAATAAACACAGTCGACATCCCTGTTACAATCTTTATTTAAAACTGTTTCCAAGGTTACAAATTGCCGTGCCTCGTATGCAACAGGTTCCTCGGAAGCGGTATCATTACAGATTAACTGTAATGTGCAGGATTAGAATAAAAGCATAAGGGATTAGGTAAAAGGAGGGACGCTGGAGAAAGAACGCCCGAGCCCATCCCAACGAGCTGGCGGTGGAAACCGCGTAGAAGCTTGGTGTCCGGGCGCCGGGGCTCGCCGAGCTGGAGCCCGCTCCTCGGCTCCTGGGCCCCGGAGCGGTCAGGGGTGGGGCGAGGGAAGGGCCAGGGCGGCCGGAGGCTGCGGGGCGATGCTTCCTGGGCGCCAGGGACTAGGGACGGGGCCCCTGGACTCAGGCAGGCTAGGGGCCCGGAGGCCGCGGAGGCAGAGGCGCGGGCATGGCTACGGCCCGGCGGGGGCCCCGGGCAGTGCCGCGCCCGAGACACGGTTCCACCGCCGTGCGAAGCAGCCGGAGAGCAGCGACGACGGGGACAGCCCTCCCACACGGGGGTCAGCGGGCTTATCCGTGTGGCTGACCCGGCCTTCAAGGTCCAGGCCTGGTGGGGCCCCTTCCGGCGTCCTCGTCCAAGTCCCCACACGGCCGTCGCGCTGCTGACGGCCTGGGGTGGGGGCCGGGGCCGGGGCCCGCCGGCCGCTTCGGGGCCCAGGACTTGGGCCTTGGCCGCCCGCCGAGGCCGTGCGCTCCATTAGGCCAGTTCCCCGATCCGCCCGCCCCCTGCCCCGGAGCTCCAGAAAGACCCCAGAGTCCTTCGCCCCCTCACTCTGCTTGCTGCGGGGCCAGAGCTCGCCGTGCTGGCACCAGCAGGACTCGGGCCGGCCTTGGGCCAGGGCCTTGGGAAGCGGACGCGGCCCCGAGGGCTGTTTGCGTGTCCGCGCGGAGGGCGCGAGGCTGGAAAAACAAACAGGGCGGGCGCGGAGGCTGGGGGGCGACGGGCTGGGGGCTGGAAGGAAGTGCGCAGTGTGGCAGGAGAGCCGAACAAAGCCCTCACGGGAGCCCCGTCACCCCGCGGTGACCTCGGGTCCGCCCCGCTGAGCCACGGAGCCCCAGGCCCTAGCCTCGGAGCAGGCCGCGCAGCTCCGCCGCCGCATGCCGGGCCTCCGGGCCTCCGGGCCTCCGGGCCTCCGGGCCTCCGGACCTCCAGGCCTCCACCGCCGCCCGAGCCCGGGCTCTCCTTGGGTCTCGCCTGCCGAGCCCGGGACCCGGCCAAGGGCTCCGAGGATCGCTGGGGCGGTAGTTAAGCCTCACCCCCGCCACCAAAGCCAAAAGTGCGAGGCTTGGGGGGGTGGGGGGGGGCGGTGACTCCATACCGAGGTCCTCCATAAGGAAACGGGGTGATTCCGGGGCCGCTGGAGCCACAGCTGGGCCAGCAGCCCCAGAGGGGAGGAGCGGGCTCCCAAGTGGACCACCACATTCGCCGAGCTTCCTGCTTCCAGTAGAAGGGCCCCGGCTGAGCGGCTGCGGGAGGGGACTGTCGCAAACATCTGTTCCTCATACATATTTCATTACACAATCAGATAATGCGTCCCACCACCTTCTCAATTATTCACAGATAAACATTTTCAAGACGTTTTGACATCTGTCTTAGTGCCTGCTATTAATTTAGTAATCACTGTAGTTAAAAATGTATGGGATTTTTGCCGTCGGAGCACCTCCTCTCGGGCGCGCGGGCCCAGTGTTGGGCTGCGCCTGGAAGCCTGGGCCCTCCGGGGGCGAAGACACCTTTGGAGGTGAGACGGCCTCTCTAGCGCCATGACATTGTTAGTGGAAGGGATTAAAGGGGTATCTGGTTATTTTATGTTATTGTCGAAGGCGATGGTTGTCCCCTCCCCAACCCGCATACACCGCCCCCACCTTTCCCACCCCGGCCTAAGACCCGACAGCGACGTTCGGTCCTTAGCCCCCAGCAGCGGAAATGGTTAGCTTCTACCTAGACAGCGGGTTTCTGCAGAGGAAGAGGCGGGCAACTCCACTGGGCTCACTTGGAGAGAGAGACTTGGAGAGAGAGAGAGAAAAACAGAGACGGGGTGGTGGGGGGGGAGAAAGAAAGACAGAAACTCACACCATCACCAAGAATTGCTTACAACAACAACAGCAAAAAACCCTAAAAATACAGTGCTCTCCTCTCAAGAGGTCACAAACCTAGGTGGTTTTGCCCTGAGTCCTGGGGCTCTGGCAGAATTGACCGGGGCTTTTAGGAAACACAGAGAAAAATAAATTCGCTCCAGCGACTGTACATGGGGCATTTAGGCTATGAGAAACCGAGCTGCTTTCCTGCTTTAGTGATGAATGTTGCAATGACATTAGCTACCTACATGCAATTTTATAAATCACACTAGCCGAGTCTGGAGGATTTTGTAGAATTAATTGGTAAGTAGGAGCAAACATCTTTAATTCTAAAATGCTGTTTGTTGTGTACTATTAGGAAGGCTCTAAAGAAACTACCCAAAGAGGGGAGAGATGCCCCCAAGGTAAAGGAGTCTGTTTCTTTGTGCCACGAATCTCAGCTACAGGGAATAGCAGTCACTCTGGGTTGGGGAAGGATGGTCTCCTCCTTATTCATTTCTCTCTCTTTCTGTCTTGGTCTCTCCCTGAGGTGCGTCAGCAGGTGGACTCTTACCAGGGAATAAGGAAAAACAAACCTGGGGAAAGAAAAAGGTCTTGAAAGAAATTGCCCTTCCAAAGAAGATTGAGTCTAAAATGATTTAATGATATTCACTTTATTATTTAGAACAGCTACAAGAACAAACTCTAACTACAATTTCTAGGAATCGAGTGTATCTTTGGGAAAAATTCAAAGGACACAGTGTTTGTCCCCCAAAAGAAAGAAGTTCTTCCCTACTCATATTCCCAAACCCCCTCCATTTCTAGGGTAACTACATTTGTTTAAAAGTGTCCTCCTGCCGTGTTTTCCAGATGGTCCATCTCTTCTTCAGGAGACAGACCTTCCTCGGCCTCTTGGAGAGTGGTCATCTGACTTGCTGGCCCAAAATGTCCTCTTTCTTCTTCCTCTTCTTCTTTCTTTCTTTTCTTTTCTTTCTTTCTTTTTTTTTTTTCTAAAACAATCTTCCCAAATTTACCCTCTACTTTCAGAGAGAGAGTCAGGGCGGGAAGTGAAGTGGAACGGAGGGCACCACTGCATCCAGTGCAGGAAAACCGTGGTGGCTACTGTCTGGAAGATTCGCCTACACTAGGCAGGCAAACGGAGATGGAACAAAAAAACAAATCTGTGCACTTGTTTGGGCCTTTCTAAGAGAGCTACTCTAGGAATCACTCCCTCCTCTTCAATCCTAACCCCCACAGGACGGGGGCTCCTGCCTGGGACAGGGGAGGAGGGGGTTTGAACTGCCCAATATCTCACAAAGAAAAGTAGTTTAATAAAAATAATTCAGTGTTCTTTGGGGCCTTCTTTTGCAGACTTATTTTATACAAAGGGACTGGGCTGGAAGTGAACGCAGGGAGGTGTGGAGTTGAGCTAGCCTTCTTTTTAAAGACTCAATTTAGCATAAGAGTAGTGGCGGGGGCAAAATCAGGGCCCTCCCAGCTCACGAACCTGATCAGGGTGCACACTGAGTGAGGTCCCTATGCTCTCACCCTCCCACAGCATGCAATCTCCTAAACCAATAATAATAACAACAAATAAACCATCTTGGTCCAAATGAACCTTTCCTGGATTGCCCTCTACTGTGTGTCTCCAGCCCAGCTGGGAGCAAGGGAAAAGGGTCAGCTTTGGGATGGGGGAGGTGCTCTTTATAGTCTCCTGGACTTGACCTCAAACCTTTCACCCAGTCTGCTCAACAAAATTTTTCCCTTGGGAGGCAACATCCCTCTAGCATGAAACCCTTGGCTTTGAAGACTGCACCCTCCATGGGCCCTCCATATCCCCGTGTGGGGTTTCCTGTGCGTATGCCCCCATGTGCCTGGGGTCACTCCCCGACCACACCATGGCTTTTATCAGCATCTGGACAACTGGGCTGTGCGCTGGAATGCTTCTGCCAGTGGACACTTCTTTTATCCTCAAATTCTGTTCTTAGTGCTCCTCTAATTCTAGCATGTGTTTTCAGGTAGGATTGCATGTACCGTTCTTGTACAGTCAGGTCACTCAGCTTAAGCCTGGTGTGTGCGACCCACTGGATCTGCCTGGGACAGAGGTGTGCAAGTGCAAACTTGCGGCTTTGGGTGGGATGCAAGGTTAATATGGCTTCCTAGCCCCGGGGCCTTTTGGCCTCTCTTGTATCTTCATCTGCCCAACTTCTTCACATTCCAGGAAAAGGCAGACCCTCCGATGATCCTGATGATCCTGCGCCTTGCTCCCTTCTAGAAGGGTCGAAACTTGTCTCAGTGAATTTTGGCGGGGCCGAGCCAAATGGGGGTAAGGGTGGAGGCAGGGTCTCTAGGAAGCCCCGAGGCTCGGGGCCACACCCCACCTCCAGGCTACCAAACGGACTAAAGAGCCCCAGGATCCTGGGAAAAGTGTAGGACCCAACAGTGGAAGTCACGGCGCCTTGTGGGAAGCGATAGGCGTGTTTGGGGGCGAAAGTCTCCAGCTAGGCCTCCCAACAACAGCCGTATTTGTAACTGGGAACTTGCCTGGGCCCGCCCCCTCGGCCCCTCCTCCCGCCCCCACCTCGGCGTCCTGAGCTCAGAGGGCTGCGGGAGAGCGGCCCCGCCACCCCCAAACCCTTTGGGACCACGCCATCTCTTGGAGCCCTTGGAGTGGCCTAGAGGGTTGGAGCGGGGAGAAGGGTGGCCAAGGCCGTCCTGCAGCAGTCCAGCGACATACACCTCTTCTGGGAGCCACCTTTCGAGCCCGCTGGCCTTCTAGTCTCGGGGGCTGGAGAGGCGCTGGCCTGGGGCACGCGGGGTGGGGATGGAGGTGTGTGCGCGCTTGCCTGCCGCTGCAAGCGGTTCTCAGATGCACTGTGCGAGGACTTGTGCTTTCCTGGAATCCTGTTGATGTGTTTTCTCATAAGCGTGAGGGAGAAAGATGCGGACTTGCATCTAACTTCAGGTCAGTTTGTTCGTAAAAGGCAATTGTCAGTCCATCGGTCGGTGGATCTGTCTCTCCTGCCCAGTCGCATAAAGTGAGGCTGCCTCTTCCCCGCCTTCCACGCAGCCTCCCAGGCGCGGCCAAAGGTCTAAGGCCCGGGGGCCCTGAGGCCTAGCGAGGTGAGGCGCTGAATGTGTACCCTGCCTTTTGATCCTAAGGCCCAAGGTGCCCAGGTGTCCCCTCGGGGTGAAGCTACAAAACCTACGCGGGAAAGGGGGACTCAGAGAGCTATCCCCACACCCAGTGCAGGTTGAAGTTCCAATCTCAGAGAGCGTTGGACCTGCAGACCTGGCGTCTCACCGCGGACCCAGCCGAGGGTCCAGATTGGTGGAGGCGAGGGAACGGCGGATGGGGGAGTTAGGTTGATCTAGGATGGAGGTGGAGATGGCGGGAGGGGAAAAAAGAAAGAAGACTGGGTGGGGTGGTGGGGTGGGCATATGGAGTGAGGATGGAGTTGGGGCAGACTCAGATCGGGCCAGCTTTTCACCCTGTTTTGGGGAACTGCGCCGGGCTGCGCCTCTACCACCCTCCACCCCTGGAAAATAAAGCTAATGATGTAGTAATTTAGGAGGGGTGAGGGGCTGGGCGAAAGGAGGGAGGGAGGATGGGGACCGCGCGCCCCAAGAGCGAAGGAAAGCAGCTGTGGAGGCGCTGCCCATGGCTCAGGCTTCCCAACAGGTTAGCTAGACGGGGAACCACCCGGCATTTCGCAGGAAAGGGGCGGGGGGAGGCTGAGCAAGAGGGGGAGAGAGCCTCAGATGAGGACAGAGGGAGGGAGGGAAAGAGAGAGAGGAGCGAGAGCGCGCGCCGCGCGGTTTAAAAGGAGACACTTACACTTCCTAATGAATATTTATCCGCCGCTGCTTCCTGCTCCCGGCTTCCCTTACCTTTCCGCAGGTAAGATCTTCCCTGAGCCCCAGCCCTGGGGGCCCTCCCAGCTCCCCCAGTCATTCTCGGGGGACGGGTGGCCGGGCGGAAGGGCTCTTGACAGCCAGGGAGCTTCGGGAGCAGGAGGGCGGCTCCGCTCGCGGCTCGGCTTGGGAGATGAGACTCGAGACCCCGCGCTTGCAAGGACTGCGTGCGTGGGCAACCTGTGTGGAGTGGGTGTGAGTGCGTGTGTGAGAGTGGGTGACAGAGGATGTGCGCCCGCAAGCGCGCGCGCCTCGGTTTCCCGCGCGCTCCGAGGACATTTTCCGACTTTTCACTCGGACGGCCGGAATTTCTTGCCTTTGCCTTTCTCCGCTTCACCCTTCTCCCTCCGCTCGCCCTCTCCAACTCCCCCCGCCCGGAACTTCCAAGAAGCTCTTCTTCGGGCCATTGTACAGCTGGCGCGGGCTCTCTCGGACCCGATCCCGGGTCTCCCATAAAAGAGGGTATATAGTTGGGTTTCTGCTGTAACCCCACACACAAAGGCCGCCGGGCCACGGGGTCCCCCGCCCCCTCCTGTCGGCCCTGCTCGTGAGATGCTCAGGCGCGACCTCCCCTCCCCAGCCCCCCCCGTCCCCCCCCCCCGCCCCGGCACACACACACACACACACACACACACACACACACACACACACACACCTTGGGGTATCAGGGCCCACAACGGAGCTAAGGGTGATTGGGACCTAGGGGTACTGGGTGGAGCTTCACGGGACCCGCCAGCCAGAAGTCCTGGGCTGGAACTGGGAGCCGGCGGACCCTCAAGGAGAGGGCGCCTCTCACCACCACCACCACCACCACCTTCCCTTCCTTCTCCTGAGGAAGGAGCACAGGGAATTCGGGGAGGCCAGGGGGAATGTGGTAGGGGAAAAGGAAGGAGGCCAGGGAGGAGATGATGGAGCAGCAGAATTTTTAAATGGACTTACCCGGCCACCTGTTGGGAATCCATTTGGGGTCAGTCGGCTCCGCAGCTTCTCGAAGTGGACACACAAAATCAAAAGCCAAAGTTGGAAAAAGAAATTTCTTGCTCTGGCCATCCCCTGCCGCTGCCAGTCAGGCTAGTAGCTCTTGCGCTAGGGTCAGGTGGCTGTAGAGCCAAAAGCAGCTTTGCCAAGTCCCCTACCACCCCAGTTCACCCTCATCCCTCCGCTCGGAGACCGGCGGCTCTGAGCCCGCGGACTCGGCGCTCAGGGTCCAGTGCCGGCAGTTTGGCTTAAGCCGAGACAAGCTTTCTAAGCCCTGCTCAGAAGTCAAGAGCGGCAGCGCCGCCGCTTTGGCGCGGCCTTTCATGACGCGGTCGCTCCGTATTCTTGTGCCTCGGCCTCTCTGGTCGCCCCCGGACAAAGCCACCGGAGCCCGGCCGCTCCCTTCCCGCTAAATCCCCTTCGGGGTCAATGCGCTACCAGCACCGGGCCGCGCGCTTCTCCTGCCAGCCATGTGGCTCTTAAAGAGCCGTACCACCACCACCACCACCACACCCCCCCGTCCTGCGCGCTCCCCCGACCCCCGCCTCCCCGCCCCTCTCCTCTGGATCTAGCCCCCCACGCCGACGCCTTAGGTCCCTGCTGCCCCGACCGATGCCTGCGGACTCCTAGCCCCCTCCCTTCACCTCCTCCCCTGAGCAGTTGGTGGGCCTGGCCTTAGGGCCATAGGGCTGAGTTTTACCCCTACTCCAGGTCCCCTTTCTCTCCAACATCGTTCATTCTTCGATTGCCGGCTCCTACCTTTGCCCTTTGCACGGATCAAGGCCCAAGGCACCGTCCTGCCCAGGGCAGAGATGATCCCTAAAGATCCTCAATTTGGGCTTGAATTAGGGGGTCCCAGGATGGGAAATGGGGCGGGGCATGCCCGTTGAGCTGGGGGAAAGAAGGGTCCGAGGAGCAGACCAGATGGACTTAGAAGGCTCCGCTACCCCAGGGCCTCACTGGCCTTTTGGCAGAGGGTGAGGGCTGGCTGGGTGCCACTCATTCCTAGAGGTGGCCACCCTGGAATGGGGTCCTGAAGTTACCAAGCTGGCCAGCTGGCTGCGTATCTGAGGGATTGTGAGTTTGTAGTGGGGGGCATCTCCAGAAGGCCCAGAGTGTGGATCTGAGAGAAGACTGCTTCCCAAGCCCCAAAAGTAACCCTTAAAGCCCAAGAGCTGGCTGTGTAAGGAGAGACCTTGAGGGACAACTGTCCAGGGAATTGGGCATGGGAGGAGAGAAGGAACAGAGGGGGGAGTCTACTCCTTTTTCAGAGGACTGAAACCCAACTTTTAACTGTGCTCCTTAGATTTGCTGACCAACCATGTGACTTGTCCCACTGAGAAAACAGGAGGTAGTTGGTGGCTTTGGTCCCACTACCTTACGTAGTTCTCCCTCGGGCCTGTTTTAGTCCCATCTTGCCCTAGCAGCCAGTTGGTCCTGTACAGGGAAACCCTGCTTAAATGTTTTTCTTTAAGCTTCCCAAGGACTGGAAGCATGATTAAAGAGAGACCAGAGAAGGCTTGGTTTTCTGGGGCAGGGGAAGTGGGACAAGGTAGGCTAGAACACATCGCCTTTCCTAGTGCCAGCTGTGTTTGTTTGGGGTCTGAGATGGAGAAGCAATGATAGTTTGAGGAGTTGAGTGTGCCTACCCTTCTCAAATTCAAGCCTTAGCACACCAGTTCTGGAGGTCTCAAGGAGATCTCTGCAAAGAAGTAGCCCGTCTCCTGGGCTGTGGAGCCCAAAGGAACTTGGGTAGGGAGGAGGATGGAAAACTGAGCCTCCCCTGGACATTTGCCCCCTGCCACCCCAGCACTTGTCCAGATGCATCTTTAAGGAACTAGGGTAAATGATTTGAAATTAGCCCTCTTGGGAGAGGTTGGTAATGCACTCCCTGGACTAGAACCTGAGGCCACAGGCCTCCTCCCCAGCCCCTATCACTCACAACTCCCAAGTCTCCCATATCTCTCTCTCTCTCTCTCTCTCTCTCTCTCTCTCTCGGCTGGGTCTGCACAGCCAACTGGGAAGGGTTTGTGCCCTCTCTCCTGGGTCTGCACAGCCAACTGGGAAGGGTTTGTGCCCTCTCTCCTGGGCCTGGCAGTGGGAGGTGCGGTGGCCCAAGAGAGAGACAAACTTGTCGAATTTGAGGATGTGGGGGGTGGAGGGGCCTTCAGCGGGCGGTGGGGCTCATTAGGCAGAGTGGGGTGCAGAGAGGTGCGCAGCGCCTGCCCCGGAGGCCGCCTTTGAGCCGCCGGGGCAGCTTCATTAAGCGGCGCTAACAAGGCATACAAATGCCGGGCCCAGCAGCTTTCTTGCTATGCCGGGGCCTTAGCAGGGCGCCAAGCTAATGAGGGTCACTCAAAGGGGCTGATCAAATATTCAAATTTCTCTGCACGCCAGGAACTTTTATGTACGGTGAAAGTTGAGGCAACTGAGCTGTGTTTACTGTCCCAAGCGACAATTGCTCAGAGCATGGGTCCGGGAGGCTAAGGGAGGGGGGAGCGGGGGCGCAGGGAGGGAGCAGTTGTTGTTGTTGTTGTTGTTTTTCATTCAAAGGAAAGTAATCGGGGTCCTTGAAGGGCTTCGGGGGCCTCCCCGCCTACGTGCTGCACTCCCCTACGCCCTCATCTGCCGCCCGCGCCAAGCGCCTCGGTTTGCAGCTTGCGGGGAGGCCCAAACCACGGGCCCCGGGACCAACCCCTGCCTCCAGAAGTCCTGGGGGCCGGAAGGGCCGTCGCCCCCCACCCCAGTACAAACTGGCCCTCCACAGCTGAGCAAGGCCGAGTGGGTGTAGCTGCTCCCGCCGGCAGGTTTGCGGACCTCTCGGCTTTCCGCGCAACGCCACGGAAGGAGTGTGTCTCTCAGGCACCTCTCCCGGTGGAGTTAGACTGCAGGGCTTGGGGCTAATTTGTAAAATGCCCCGTAGGTCCTAGTACGAGAAAGACACTCTCCGGCTCAAACGCCCTTTCTCCCTGCACCACCTGTACGCAGTCCTGCCGGTTGCCCGGCCCAGGATTAAAGCGGAGACGGTGGTGGCAATTTTGTGACCTCTGCTTGTACAGGCTCCAAGTTCCAGATCCGGGAGTCTGAGCGGCCAGAGGGCAGGGGAGACCTACAGGCCCCGCGGGCTGACACGTTCATCCCAATCTCTAAGCTCTGAGAGACCCTAGGTGCTGGCGCCCCCCTGCGCGCTACCTCTCCAGATGTCCTCCGGGCTCAGTTCTCTGCCCTCCCGCTGCCTGCTGCCTCGGGCCCCCAGAGCGGCGGGAAAGGCGCCTGGGCCCCAGAACCCGAGGTCCTTGGGCTCCAACGCCCCTCCCCAAAGCCCAGCGCCTGGGAATTTGGGAGGGGAAGCTCTAGTGCTCCATAGCCCCCTCCCCCATACGGTCAGCACTCCCAGACCCGGACCCCACCGAGCCTGCGCTCCCAGCTCCACCAGCCATCAGCGCCGAGGACCGGCCACCCCGCCTACCCCCCTCCGCCCCCCAGCTCTCGGAACTCTCAACTTACGGGCTCCCGGCGGCGGGCGTCGTGCTTCGGGCCAGAGCGGAGAGGCGCTGGCGGCCTCCGGGACGCGAGGTGGGCTCCGTGGGCGGCGCGGAGCTGGGTTCTGCGGGGAGTCTCTGACAGCCCGGGGCTGACCGCCCGCCCGGTGGCTCCCGGCCCCGTCCCAGCGCACAAAGCTGCGCGCCTCGAAGCCGCCCTCCGCCCGGCTTTGCACTCCCCAGTCGCGGCTGCCACCCTAGCAGGCGGGGTGCGGCGCGTCGGCAGGCGCCCAGGCCAAGGCTGGGTGCAGGGTGTCGCCGAGCTGAGTCGCAGCCCCACTTGCCTCAATTCTCCCAGAGTGGTGAAGGTTTTCGATTTCAGCACTTTCGGCAGAGCCCGCGGCACCTGCCCAGGCTCCCTCCAGGGCTGGCTAGGCAGTGGCGGGGAGAGGCCGGGTCTCCCCCACCCGGAGGCGGGGGTTGTGGGTACGGGGAGGGGACTGGCTGGGTTCACCCGCCCGCCCGGCGCCTGGGTCCTCGGCTCCAGGGGATGCAGTTTCGGGGTCACGAGCTGCTTTCAAAAAGTTGAACACAATATTCGGAAACCCACCCGTAGGAATTCTCCCCCCACACGCGGCACAATACCCACTCCCTCCCCTTTTTCATTCCTTCCTCCCCCGCTTCCTCCTCCTGCCCCTTCCCCCTCCCACCCCTCAGCCTATAATCCTTCCCCTACTAGAGAAAGGGATCGGGAAGAAAAGATGAAGCGTCTGTTTTTGTGTCCCAACCTTAGGGCTCTTTCTGGGCCCGCTGTGAACGACCGCCCAGAGCTTCGAAGCTGAACGTAAAAGGACCCACGGTCGGGAGCAAGCTACTTGGAGGGGAGAGATCACCAAAAGTGGGCCTTGGCGGGTCTTCCTTTTGAGCGAATATTTCCCTGCCCCAGTCATTGGGTTTAAGACCGGCGACCCTCGGCTGCCAGGGGCAGAGCAGGCGGGTAGCGGGCCTCCTCTCCCAGCCCAGAGCCTCCCGGCCAGAGTAGAGCCTCCGCGGTAGCTCGCCCTTCTCTGCACAGGAGGCCTGGCTCTGCGGGAGTCAAGGCCTAGCGGGACCTGAGCTGGGGTTTAGGAGTGGGACACTCACAGCCCCAGTCACGTTAAGTTTCCCATTTAAATTCTCTCTCAACCTCTTTCTCTCCTCCCTCATTGAGATCTCCAAAGTGGTGTGGACTCGGTGCCTCGCCCCCAGATCTGCATCGGAATGTAGAAAAGATCTTTTTTTTTTTTTTTAAAGAGTTTTGAATTCCTCAATGATTTTTCTTCTGGAAAGGCAGCTTAGGATAATTATTTCAGCTTTATTGAGGGCAGATTAGTTGAAGTCTGGACGCTGCGTTTCAATACGCGTTGTACACGGGCCGACAATGTGGGCATTGTTGGCTACTGTGTGTGAACTCATTCAAAATATACACTTTTTAACACCAAACCGAGTCTTGTCTAAATATACACAGTGCTCAGGGGAAAGACGTCTCTGACCCGGACAAATCTGCGTAAATCACACTTCCATAGTTACAGAAGCCTCACAAAGGGAGGCCCGGCTAAAGATGCTGATTACATCTTCTTAAAAGCAACATACCTTAGAATAAGTACCCACACCCGCCCTGGATCTGGGGGAGGGTTGCAGTGGCCGGAGGGAGGGAGGGCTCGCTCTATTCTACAGGCCCTTTGGGGGTCTGTTTTAGGCTTGTCATGTTACTGTGCTTAGATAAAATAGTTTTATTATTTTTTTTCTTTACAATATGAGCAAACACACAGTGTTCAGGCCTATCCGCTTCTTTGAGGAATCCTCCAAAGTTTGAGTGTCCTTCTGGGGCTTGTAGGCAGGTCCATAGCTCCTTGGAGGAGTAGGAGTCATGGGCTTGTCAGAGGGCTCCAGTGGGTTCCAGACTTCTCCACTCCCTGGGGGGCACAGCTAAAGTCTGGGGTGGGGAACAAAGAAGTGGCTTGCTTTTCAAGATAAAAAGAAGTGTACTGTTATTTTTACTGGTATTTAAAAATACAGAGCAATAGGGGAAATCAAGGCTCCTTGACCAGGGGCAGAGTAAAGAGAAGTGGGTGAAATCCAGTGCAGAGGAATTGGGATAAATGTGGCCAATGGTCACACACGGAAAAGACCAGAGCGGCTTCTGACACCCTGACTCCTGAGCTCGGGTTCTCAGGTGTTAGACATCCCCCGAAATCCGGAATCCCGGGAGCAGCAGACAGGGTCAGCTTGTGGTGGGCCCCATGATCTCATCTCTTCTTTCTTCCTCGCCACTATTAGTGCTCACATAGGCAGAAAGAGGTAGCCCGACGTGCACACCATGTGCAAACTGTGCCTGCTTAGCCAGCCCTTGGCCTCTCCTTGAGGGCTGGCCCTCGGCCTTCCTGCCGCATGGGGAGCCTCTTACTTCCCAACAAAATCCCCCCTTTAATTGCTCATCCCATTCAACAACTCTCTGACCATGGCCTTTTGAATTTCTGGATCAACTTCTTTGGGGAAGAGGGAAGAAGGGAAGCTCAGAGACATAGAAAGAGAGGGGGGAGAGAGAGAAAAAAAGAGAGATAAAGAGGGGGAAGTGGCGAGATTAAGAGTTGCAAAGATTAAAAAAAAAATCTCTTTCTCCCCCTTCTCCCTCTCTCCCTCCTCTCCCCCTCCCCCCCACTCTGGCTAAGTGGTAAAACCGTCCTTACGTTCTCGGTATTGATTGGCAGGGCTGACAGTGATTGGCAGCGGTTGCCGTGGCAACGCCACAACGACACGCCGCAGACCAATAGAAAAGCGAAACAAAATGTTTCAATGCTGCACTCACTGTGGATTTAGGGGAGATATTATGAGGCTGTTGTCATTAGGGCGATTGCTGTGGAATCGCTGAATCTTGACTCGGCGGTGGTTGGCTCTCGCTCTTCTCTCTCTCTCTCTCTCCCTCACCCTCTCCCTCTCTGTCTCGGGTTCTCTCTCTGCGCGCGCGCACCGGGCCGCTCTCCTTCCTCCCTCTCTATGTGGCTGCGCGGGTGTGTGTGTGTGTGGATGTGTGTGGGGTGTGGGTGTCCCTTACGCCCTTCCTCCTCCCCCTCCTCCTCCTCCTGCTCCCCCCTCCTTTCCTTCTCCTCCTCCCCCCTCTCCTCTCCCTCCTCCTGGTCCTCATCGCCCCTCTCCTCCTCTTCCTCCCCTCTCTCTTCCTCTCCCTGAATTTTCTCCTCTCCTCTCAGGTCAGTCCATGGTATTCCGCTCCCCCCTAGACCTCTATTCCTCCCACTTCTTGTTGCCAAACTTCGCCGATCCTCATCACCGCTCCCTACTTCTGGCGAGTAGCGGCGGCGGGAACGGTGCGGGCGGCGGCGGCGCGGGCGGCGGCGGCGGCGGGAACTGTGCGGGAGGCGGCGGTGCTGGCGGAGCAGGCGGCGGCGGCAGCGGCGGCGGCTCCAGGGCCCCCCCGGAAGAGTTGTCCATGTTCCAGCTGCCCACCCTCAACTTCTCGCCGGAGCAGGTGGCCAGCGTCTGCGAGACGCTGGAGGAGACGGGCGACATCGAGCGGCTGGGCCGCTTCCTCTGGTCGCTGCCCGTGGCCCCCGGGGCGTGCGAGGCCATCAACAAGCACGAGTCGATCCTGCGCGCGCGCGCCGTGGTCGCCTTCCACACGGGCAACTTCCGCGACCTCTACCACATCCTGGAGAACCACAAGTTCACCAAGGAGTCCCACGGCAAGCTGCAGGCCATGTGGCTCGAGGCGCACTACCAGGAGGCGGAGAAGCTGCGCGGTCGCCCGCTTGGCCCGGTGGACAAGTACCGCGTGCGCAAGAAGTTCCCGCTGCCGCGCACCATCTGGGACGGCGAGCAGAAGACGCATTGCTTCAAGGAGCGGACTCGGAGCCTGCTGCGGGAGTGGTACCTGCAGGACCCCTACCCCAACCCCAGCAAGAAACGCGAACTGGCGCAGGCCACCGGCCTCACTCCCACACAAGTAGGCAACTGGTTTAAGAACCGGAGGCAGCGCGACCGAGCCGCGGCGGCCAAGAACAGGTCAGTGGCGGGCCCGCCGCCTGGCTACCGTCTCTGGTGCCGGGGAGGGAGACAGGGGTTGAAATAGGGGCGAATGGGGCAGGGCGTCGATGGCTGCCGGGCGCGCGAGAAGCCGCGACCCCCTGGCCACTTGGAGAAAGTTTCCGCTTGCCCAGACGCGCAGAAGAGGGATGGGGCAGTGGGATTCTTGACGACTTTGTCCGAGAGGGGCTTGGGGCAGGGTGGAGAGAGTGTGTGTATGTGTGTTTGCGGTCCTGAGTGCCCACAGCCCCTGGTCCCAGCCCTGGAAGCCCTAGTCCTGCCCTGCACCCATGCCACCTGCTCAGCCCGTCCCCAGCTCCACACTCCTCTGGAGCCTACAGACAGGGAAGGAAGGAAAGCCGCCCTTGCCATCTGGTTCTTATTTCTATGCACTGCAAAAACCCGGGGAGGAATTTACAATGTCACGGAAAGGAAGCTGAACCTGGGTCTCTGCCACAAAAGGAAAAAGGTCGGTGACCACCGTGGAGCAGGCCTCTCCTTCAGCATTGCAGATGGGCTGCCCAGAGCTGGACAACCAGGCAGGGAGTGGAGAGGCCGTGTGTGTGTGTGTGTGTGTGTGTGTGTGTGTATGTGCACACAGGTGCCAGCCCTCCTGTCCCAGTCAAGGAGCACTGCCTTGGTCCACTAACTTGGGAAGCTACCAGGAGCAGGAAGAGCGCCACTGCCAGCACATTGGCCCCAAAGTCACAAAGTTGCCTGGGCTTGGCCATTCAGCCCACTTGGGCCTATTGGAGGTAGGGAGAAAAATAACTAGAGGAAAAGAGGAGGGAAGGGGGAAGGGAGGAAGTGGAGTGAAAGCCCTGGTAGGAAGCCTGCGTCCCTACCTAGCCTCTGAAGGCCCTGCCCTTGCCGGGTGTACCGCAGGGAGCAGGGCCCCAACTGCTGACAGCTGCTAGAGGCTGGAGGCCAGGGCTGAGTTCCTGGAGTGAATGAGTGTGTTTGTGTTTAGGTGGCCCAGGCCTGAGTCCTAGGCCCTCTCACCTTTGCGTGCAGAGCCAGTTTTTCGCCTGAGACGGGGGGGAGTGCCCGGGACAGGGGAAGGCCTCCTTGTAGGAACTCAGAGACTCTAGGCCCCAGGCCTCCGAAGCCTGCCGGCAAAGGGGCAGACGGAGACTGCTCTGCACCCCCCTCCTGCTGCTTTCTCTCCTTTCTCTGTTGCACCTCTTCTCCACTTTTTCGGCTCCCGGCTTCTCCGTTCTCTCTGCCCCTGCTCCTGTGCTCAGCACGGGGATCCAGAGAGCAAAGCCAGCGGGTCCTACTCCGCAGAGGCTGCGGGTGAGCAACCCTCAGCTCTGGGTGTGTTTGCGGAGCTCGGGCAGGAGCCACTGCGGAGACCGACCGCTCCCGGGCAGCCGGTTCAGTCTGAAGAGTCCCAAGGGGCTGGGGAGGAAGGAGCACCCTGTCCCTCGCGGACTTGTGCTCTTTCGGGTCGAGGCTCCCCGCGCTGTGCTCCCAGCCTCCCCAGGCGGCCGGCCTCGGGTGCTACCTCTCCTCGGAGGCCGGCTCCGAACTGGGAAGCCTTGGGAAGCTCCAGAGAGGCCCGGGGAGGAGAGAAGCGAGTCAGGCCCCGCGCTGGAGGGCTCTGTGGCGTTCCCTGAGCAGTCGGGGGCTTGGAGGCAGGGGAGGAGGAGGGAATGAGCGCCGGGAGCCGAGTCGCGGGTGGTGGCGAAGGGCGCGCGGTGGAGGCTCGGGAGCACCGGCGGCCGCGGGCGCGGGGAGGCGGCTTGACGGAGCCGGGCGGCGGAGCCGCTGTGTCAGGGCTGGTGCCGCTCTCTGTCTCCCGCAGGCTTCAACACCAGGCCATCGGGCCGAGCGGCATGCGTTCGCTGGCCGAGCCCGGCTGCCCCACGCACGGCTCCGCAGAGTCGCCGTCCACGGCAGCCAGCCCCACCACCAGCGTGTCCAGCCTGACGGAGCGCGCGGACACCGGCACCTCCATCCTCTCGGTAACCTCCAGCGACTCGGAATGTGATGTATGATAGCCAAGGCCGCCCTCCTCCCCCTCCCCCTCCTTCCCCTCCCCCTCCTTCCCCTCCTCACCCTCCTCCTCTTCCTCTTCTTCCTCCTCCATCCCCAGAACGAACCGAAATCAGGATACACAATCACACACACACACACACACACACACAAGTAAACACACACCCAGCCAAAAATATATAAAAACCAAGAAAAATAACAAATTAAACGCAAACTATCAACAACCCCAACCACCATCTACCACCACGGCCACCCCAAAGGACCGCGACGCCAACAGACAGTTACAAACGCTGATGTTGCGGGCAGAAAACATAAAAGAGGTGACAATTGTATACTTTCTAGGACAAGCACGGCTTCTCCTTTCGGTTCCCACGGACCCGGCACCCCACCTGCATGACGATTTATTTGTATCTGGGAAAATATTCTCTCTAGTTTAAAAGATTTAAAAAGAGTCAACTATACAAAAACCGACCACCATCACGACGACAAGACGACAAAAGCAAAACAGACAAAAAAGAGAAAAAAAAAAATAAAACCGCCATCTCCGTTCAGAATTTATTAAAAAAAAAAAAAAAAAGAACTCCTTGAGAGGGAAATAGCAAATGTTTCTCGCCTTTTGTTGCTCGCTCTCTTTTTTCCTCTCTCGCTCTTCTTTCTTTCTCTGTTTTTAAGTCCAAGTATTGGTCAAACAAAATGCAATCTTCTGTTTTTTGTTCAGCAGACAATCATTTTCTTCGTAAGCACCTTTTTCTCTCCACTCTGTCACTGCCTGTGTGGGTACTGGTTATAAATGTGGAAAAAGAATAGTTATGACTGTAACAGATTTTTATTTTTATTTCAAAATTTTATATGAATTATGTATATCTTAATGATCGGTCATTTTCCCAGTTTGTAATATATGTGTAGAAATTGCCTGTATATGATATTTGCTTTTTCTCCTCTTCCTTTTGCATTCTCCTCCCCACCCCTTCTTGCCCCCCCACTCACCTGTCTCTTTCCTTTTCGGGGTTCCCCTCCCACTCGGTGTTCCTGGCGTCGACTTGGCAGTCGAGGCGTGGCGTGCCGGGCTGGGTTAGGAAGAGGGACCCCGTCGCTAGCGGAAGCGGAGAGTGAGACCGTAGTATTCTTATGCAAAAGCTATTTCAAGTATTTCTTAGCTGCTTTGGAGAAATCTCTCACTCCCCGTAGGGCGCTTTTACTGTTATCTTAACTGCGTGTTTATCTATATGTAAAAACTTTCTAAAGCAAATACAGTATTCTCCATTTTCTTATCACTCCCGGAGACTGGTGTTTTTGTGCGCCCCGGGACGCAGCCCGGGGTGCAGCGCCGGCCCTTCACTTCCCCTCGGACTACGCCACTCGAGCTGGGGCAGAATTTTAAGGCTGAGTAGAAGCTTTTTCCTGGAGGTGGTGAGGGTTGGAGGTGGGGGGTGAGAAGATGGGAACAGGCCCTTCGGAGGAGAACCGAAGCCAAGTCCGGAACGAAAGGCTCAGAGGGCACAGGGGGAGTGGGGCTCTGGCTGGTTTCTTCAGAAGGAGATGCCAGGCGGAGAGCAGCAGGAATTAGAGCCTGCCGCGGCCCTCGTGGGTCCTTGGGGTGTGTTTGGCATCTTCCAGTTGCTGTTGTTGTGTGTGTGTATGACTTATTTTTTAACAGTAAACACACAAGGTCACCAAACCAACCATCCACCTACCCAGAGCAGAGCCGACAGGTTTTGTCTTCCTTTTGTGGGGTGGAGTTGGGGGCAACCGTAGTCAGGGCAGGGAGGGCAGAGAGAGCAAAGGAGGAGGTAGTCTGAGGAGTTTTAGGGCCTGCAATTGGGATGGACCTTCTCCTCGCCACTGGTGTTCACGTCTGTGTGACTCTATGACTTGCTTTATGGATCTCGATCTCTCTCCTTGAAATTTCTTCCCGACTTTTGGAATCAACAGGAGTCTCTCCAGCCCCTAAGACATTTTCAGAGCTGGTTGACACTTGAAAACAAAAACCAAAAAAAATCACCATCTTTTGCTAGCCAGGTTCTCACTGGCCCCAGGCCTCCTCGTCCTGCCCAAGCCCCCCGCAGTTCCCTGTGATGGTGTGACTGACCGTGCCTCTGCCGCTCTGGGCCAGGCCAGCCGGAGCCCGAGGAGCCAAAGAGCTAATTTCAGAAAACTTGCCTTCACTTGAAAGTCCAATTTCCAGAGGCAGGCGGATTAGGGAGAAACGTGCATGGAATTTCGCACTGGTTCCAAACTAAATTTGACTTCCGATTTCCTTTTGTCCCCATCTCCAGTCTCGCCATGGGGTTTACACAGGCCCTGGCCCGGGGGGGCGGAAAGGCTGACAGGCCCAGAGGTGCCCTGTGCGTGCAGATGGGGCCTTGTGCGCCCAGGGTGAGCTTGCCTGGGGGGGACGGTTTCTGTGTGCATCCTGCCTTAGATCCAGGGCTTTCAGATGGCCTCAAGAGCTTCCAAGTTCTAAGGCCTGGTGCACGGTGTCAGAATCTGCCCGCATTCGCCGTCTTGGGAAACATTCCTCATGATGCCACAGTTCGGGCAACATTGACCTAGGTGGCAGGAATATGGGAAGGGTGCTGCTGGCTTCTTCCCAGATGGAGCCTCTATTCTAGTGCACAGAATGACGCCTGGGATGACAGGCTCTGTCCCCCACCTGCATTTTAAAATGTATGGTTCAGACTTGCCCCAGAACTTGGGCCTGAAATCCAAAGAAGAGGCGGCCTCAGTGCAGAGGCTCTGGATGGACCTACCCAGCTGACTAACTAGAATGGATTAGTGGAAGGACAGGTTGGCTCTGCTGGCTGGTGACTCCTGGAGGGGCTTTGACTGGTGAACCAGGGAGCAGATGCCTTTTTGTCTGGGGACAGAGGACAAACTGGTGGAGTTAAAATGCCTCCTTCTCACAACATACCCGAGAAAGCAAGCAAGATCGGAGTATCCAGTACCCACTCCTCCCTCTCCACTGTAG
The DNA here is from genome assembly GCA_004024625.1 of Mellivora capensis. NCBI lineage: Eukaryota > Metazoa > Chordata > Mammalia > Carnivora > Mustelidae > Mellivora > Mellivora capensis. Next base: position 35,046 of record PISX010003402.1, on the reverse strand, counting down.
AAGACAAGCCACTCAACTCCGTAACAGCCTTCAGCTAGGTTCTGCTACCTGCCTGTCTCACTGTCACCTCTCACTCTCTCTCATCTCCGGTGTTTCTGCTTGGGTCTGTACAAACATCCAAACTGGGCTCCAGGGTCCCTGCAGGAGAGGTGTGAGTACTTGTGATGAGTGGTGTGGGTATGTACAATTCCCAATGCTGGGCTCCCCGCATGCAGTTGAGGTCTGCATATAAAGGCGTGCGCGCGCGCGCGCGTGTGTGTGTGTGTGTGTGTGTGATGTTTGATATACATGGGTATATCGTGTATCAGTGTGTGTCCAGTATGTGTGCTCTTTTATATTGCCTATACGGCAGGTATTTTTGTGTGGTTTGGGCAGTTGATATTTACCTAGTTCGGCAAGAAGTGGATCATGCTCAGCTATAGGGTGCTGTGTGTACAGGGCCTTTCCGTGCCGTGGACATGTGTTTTGTGGGATCCATTCTGGTGGATTCCCTTGTTCTACTCAACCCACAGATATGACTCCCAGGCTACCCAGCCCTAACTAACTGTTCTCTGTCTTTAAGGAATGGAGACCGGGGAGTCACAGTCCTTATTCTTTGACCAGAGGCAGAGGGGAATTGGGCTCTTTGGCTTCCCCAATTCATTCTTTACCCTGATCACTGAGGATATTACATTGGATTTGACCTCCATCCCTTTAAACATAGAAGTGAGAGAAAAGAGGCCCCTTTCCAGCCCGATCTCTCCTTTTATGGGCTGCCTGCCCATTCTCTTTCTGGGTCCCTCAAAGCTCTGGCCAAGACAGTCAACATCCCAGGGGCAGCCAGGACAGAGCTCAAGGGTGAGGCCTGATGGAAGTTCCTGCTAGCAGAGAAGCCAAATCAGCCACTGTGCCCAGCCCCCTGCAGCCTGGGAATTCTGCGTGCTATGTCTTGCGGAATGTGTATTTACTGGTATGTCCATTCTCGTGAGCCATGTCAGGCTGGGTGAGCAGGCCTCAGCATTAAGCATCCACCCTCTCTGTCCAGCCCCAGGGCAGCCCATGGGTCAGCTCTCTCCTCCTTCTGGTGCTGCCCTGCTCTAGCACACACTACGCTCTCTGCATCCCTGCCCCGCACACTCGTGCCCCAGTAGGAGTGCTTGAAGTCTTCCCCTATGTGTAGGCCTCTGTGTACCTGGACTGCCTACTCTAGGGATAAGGAGCTTGAAGAAGGACAGCCGAGCTGGGGATAATGTCTTCATTCCTGCCTCCCTCAAAGAAAAACAATGGCAATCCAGAATTTGCATGGGAAAACTGAAGCCATGGAAAGGGAAGCAAAGCTGGAAAAATCTGTGCCAAAGTCACTGGCGCCTAGAAGCTGCCTGCCTGAGGTTAGAAAGGCCAATCTACCCCTTCTGCCTACTCACCCCTTCTTCCTTGCACCCCTCCCCCCACCAGGAGCTCTGCCCCCCCTCCGCCCCCGGACCCCACCCCGCCCCTCTTCTTGCCCTCTTCCAATCCTGCAGAATTGACTGCCCAGCACCAACACAGTTAATTATCCCAAGTGAGACATACAGCTGATTAAAATGAAATGATCTGGAAGCTGCCATGACATGGGGTGGGGATTGCTGGTGGATAGTAGGAGTGAAGGCAACAGGAGCCTGGCTGGTTCCGGCTGGGACTCAGGTTGGAGGTGGTGGGAACAGCCAGGGTTGGCCAGACTTTGGATGTGGGGAGGGCTACCAGGGAGGCGAGAGGGCCAGGCCCAGGCCTAGGTGGGTCAAGTTGAGGTGGAACGTGAACCCTACTGTGGGCTGTGGCAAGAGAGGGACTCTCTCAGCTTCTTTGGAAAGGAGAACAGACCAGCCTGGCACATTTGGGACCTAGCCCATTGTTAGGGTCAATGGAGCTCTAAGCCCAGGCTCCAAACTGTGGCAAATCGGGTGCACTTGGCCTCCCCCAGCAGGGGATGACCCCCGTCTCTTCTCTCTCACCCTTTTTGTGCCTCCATGGCCATCCAGGTCCCCACCTGGGTCTTTGTTTGGCTGTCCCCTGGAGAACCAGCTGCTGCTTCGGGTTCTTTTCCAGGTCCCTCACCAATCCCCAGCCCTCCCAGTCACTGTGGATGAGATGCCCAGCCCTCTGGGATGCAAGGGCCCCCAGGTCCTCAGGCCTGCCCAACTCCCCACCGCCTCAAGGCCTTCCAGCCCCAGCTGAGTGGAGCCTCCCCTGTCCCAGTGTGTAAGTCTAGCAGCCCTCCAGCCCAAGGAAGGGCAGGAGGAAGGCCAGGAGGAGGGGAGCAGTGCTAGCCGGCTCCAATTTCTCCGGTCAGCTGAGCACAACTTTCCATTCGAGTGTATTCATGCAGCGGCTGATTGAGCTCTGCAGTGGAGGGCGGGCTCGGCGGGGGCAGGCAGGCCCAGGCTACACCATACACTCACACACACTCAGTCATACACAACTACACCCCTCCACTCACAGGTGATGCACACACCTCACCCCAGGCCATTTCACCGTAAACCCAATATAGGCTTTCCCTTATACTCCCACTGGCCCCCAGAGCATTTTCCCAGCACCCACAGACCCCCTTCCTGACACAACAGAGGACCCCTTTCAGATTTCCTCTCTGCTGATTCTACATCGGTCCTCAGACGCCAACACAAGAACACACCATCCTCCCTTTCCCCTGTAGGCACAGTCTCCACGGCCGTACTCTCCAAATTGCACAGATGCACACGCAAACATGCCCCATCTCACAACTGCACCCTCAACAGAGCTGTGCACACCGGACAAGAAACACAGGTCTGCATAAGACGGCATTAGCACCAATCAACATTTAGTGTGTTGTCTGCTACATGTAATGGCTGGGGCTCGCCCAAAGTTCGCATACAAGGAAGGGAGCAGATAAGCAATAAATACAGTCAGAGAACACAGCCGCTGCCCATCCACCAAAACAAACACACAGAGGATACGCAGAGAAAGCCTTCAGACACATGGCAAGTGGGAGCCAACCCAAAGACATAATAGAAATGTTCCCCAGAGGCACCTCAACTCCCAAACCACATTGCCTGACTCTAGGCACCTGGAGGCCACCCATTAGCCCAACCTCTACCCACTCTGGCACCCGCACATGCATGCACACGCAAGCACTTGCGCGCGCGCACGCACGCGCACACACACACACACACACCAGGTGGCTGGGGCTCCAAAGAAGATGGGCAGAGAACTAGATAAACACCTTCAGGGAAACATGGCTGATCTTGGGAGCAGTCAGGAAATGGGGGGGGGGGTCCTCCATTTTATAACCCACCCCAAAATGCTCAGGGACATTCTTTTTGCTGAGCAAGAAAGTAAGGGAGGATATAGAAAAGGAAAAGAAATCATAGAGAAGGGATAAAAGCAAAAGGAGAAGGAAGAGAGAGAACGGAAAGCAGGGTTGAGACCCAAAGCGGGAAGGAAAGGAATAGGAAGGGTGGGCGAAAAGGGGGAGCAGCTACTTCCCAGCCTCAAATGGGGAGGGCCAAGCCCAGGGACAAACTGGTCTTCCAAAAAATTGCCCCTAGGGAGCTCACTGACTGATGGCAGGTGTGACCTGGAAAGTGAGCTGAGGGCTGCAAGTGTGTGAGGTGGGGGCAGAACGGCCACTCCCCTGGGGGCTGGGGGGCACCCGCAACTTCCTCTGCCCAAAAGAGGCCAACCCAGAACGCATCCTACCTGCATTCAGCAACAGCACCCCCCACCTCCGCCCCCCCCCCTGCACTCCCAGAGACCCCCACAGGCGACTTCACTCACAGGACACACACAGCCTCCCCTCCTCACATGCACACAACGCCCCGCACAGTGGACACTGGTCCAGCGTCCCTCTGATCAGAACAGAGGCCCGTCTGCGCTCCTAGTGATCTCTCTCCACTTTTACAAATAAGCCATGACTCTCACCGATTTATATACGCACTCTTTTTGGAAAAGGAAAGGGCCTTAAGCGGCAGGAGTGTAACCCTTTAGACACTGAGAACTTTACAGAATGCGCTGGCAAGAAAGGAAGGCGCAGGGAAAGCTACATCTGCCTGCCTGCCTGTCTGTCCGCGGGCTGCGCTGGCCCCGCCCGGGGTTGGGTCCGGGACGTCTCTCTGCGGGAGGACGGGGATGGCAGTGGGCCTGGGGTCGCTGTAGATCAGGTAATACCGGCTCCTCTTCTCCCCTTGGAAAAGGTGAGGCTTGGGGCCAGGGAGGAGTTCTTGGATCCCTGGAGGTGAAGGCAGGAAGAGTGTGGGCGGTCCGGGAACCTAAACATTTCTGAAGGGCGGCGGCGAGGCCCAGAGGTGAGCGAGAGCCGGGCTGCGTGTGTGGGAGGCAGGCCCCTGGGGCGGGGGTCTGGGAGGATGCCGACTCGGCTCGGTGGGTGTGCGCTCCCCGCGTCCCGGCTCCGCCCCCTCTGCCTCCGCGGCGCTCCGGCGCAGGGCCTTTGTCCCCGCTTCCCTAGCTCGGACTCCGTCTTTCTTCTTTCAGGCCGCTGGGAGGCGCTGTGGCCCAAGCCCCAGCCTCCCCCCGGACGGATTCCCCGCTCCTCCGGCCGCGCCGCCTTTCCCCACCAGGGTCCCCCGCGGTGCTGGGCCGACCCGGGAGAGAGCCCGGCCGGTGCCTGGGGGCGGCCTGGAGCCCTTCCAGGACAGCAATGGCTTTCGTTTGTTGGATTTTGAGATGACTGTTTACCATTATAACTAATTTGCGACCATTATTAAACAGAAATTCTTAGCGGGGCCTCTTAATGACTGATCGCTCTGCTAATTACGGGCGTGCGCGCCTCTGGCTCCGCCGCCCGCGCCTCGCGCGGCTGCCTCCTGCCGGCCCCCACCTCGTCCGGGACGCAGTGGCTCGGCAGGGCCGGGCCAGACTGCGAAAAGGAGGGACCGAAGAGGATGGAATCCAGGCCCCCCACTGACGTCTCTGAGCTGGCGGCGGCCCTGATGACACGCGAAGGGGAAAGTGAAGCTCAGAGAGGGTCGTGACTTGGCTCCCGTCACACAGCCGGTCCCTACCTTCATACGCTCGGCCACAACCGTATGTCCGGTGCCCCCCTCCCATTTTTCTCGCCCGTGTGCTCCCTGTAGCTGCGCAAATACTTTCCTAAGATCCTGTTTTTGAGCGCGCAAGATAAGGCAAATTCGAGAGAAGGGAGTGGGAGAGAGCAGGGAGCGGCCGCCTCGGGCTCTGCCTGTCCAGGCCCACATTCTCGCTTGCTCCTCCACTTGGGACTTTGCTAGCATTTGGCCCCGAGCGAAACGCACCTCCCACAGGGACTGGACCCAAGAGCCGCCCTGGGCAAGGAGTACACGCTGGCAGGCCTCTGAAGGCCAGAGGATGAGCAGAGATTTCAGCCGGCTCCTCTCCCAGACTGGACTAAGCCCCACGTGCACCAGCAACTCTTACCAGTGCTTGCGACTCCACGGTGTGTATGTGAGAGTGAAGTGTGTGTATATGTGAACTTTGTTGAGTGTGCAGAGACTGCTGTCCCGATTCCTATGAGATACAGGAGAAATATTGACTTCATGACCTCAGGACACATCCACCTGTACCTGTGCCTGAGGGGGGAGGGGACAGGGTCCAGACCAAATGGGTGCTTGTGGATATCAATACATCCAACCTAGTCCAAAAATAAGAACCTAGGGAGCAGGTTAAGCCTTGCCTTCAAGTTATTCATAGTCCAGTGAACAGTCCAAGTCATCACTGAAAACCAAACTAATCCATTGTAGTTGCGTACAGAGTGTTTCTGAGAGTGGGAACTTCAAGATTAATGACGACTTTGGGGGTGGGGAACAGGAAGGGCTTCTCAGAATGATGAACTGGATTGCCTGGAGGAGGTTCCAAGCTGGAACAGAGGGAGCAAAGGCATGGAGAAGGTTTGGATTCCAGAGCAGGGCAGTGTGTTTAGTGCCTGGTGTCTAAGTAGGCTGGTAATGGGGTCTGAGAGAGTGGGGGTCCTCTCCAAGGTCAGGCAAGTTGTGTGGCCTGGACACTGGGGAGCCAGATGTGGCTTTATGTAGAACTAAAGTGGTTATACCCATGCCTCTGCTTCAGAACTTTGGGTGGAGGGAGTGAGGCTGCAGACAGGAAGGTGGGTTACAAGGCTATTTCCAAAGAGCAGGCAAGAAGTGAGGGGGGATTGAGCTAAGGCTGCAAAACCAGTTGAAGACATTCCCAAGGGGAAATGGGGAAGAACTTGACCAGCTGAAGACCTATGGGCCCCCTGATGATGTGATTTCAGAGTTTGCCTGCTTTTCATGGATCTGTGACTGGATCCCAGATCTCAACCCCTGACCCCCAGTTCCTCCAGAAGCACCATGCCCTTCAGGCTCTTCTAAGGTTCACACCTGTTCCTTGGAGGGGTCTGTCAGTAGACCCCAAGAACCAATCAGACCAGTGCACCTTGTTGGGAAACCCAGCATAGCCATGTCTCCTCCCATGTCCCCTACTTTCTACTTTAGTTCCCCTGGCTGCGGGGACTAGCCAGGGGAACTAAAGGACTGAGTGGGCACTGGGAGAAGGGGGGAGGGGGGAAGCTCGAGTCTCAGGTTCCAGGCCTGAAGGGTCCTCGAGGAGTGACTGGAGTGACCGGATGGGTGAATGGGAGTGTGACCCACGCAAGGGGTCCCGGAGGGTCAGAGATGAAACAAGGGACCCGGACCCGCGCGCTCCCTGGCCACGGCTGGAGTCTTCGTCTTAGCGCGACTGTCTCTGTGCAACTTCCACGCACACAGCCTCCTGCAAACTGTTTCCGCGTCCTCCCCGTCGCCGGCTCCCGGGAGGGGAGGCAGCCCCCAGCGCCGGGTGTTCCATTTGAGCCTTCGGGACATTAAGGAAGGCTTTCCAGGCTGCAGCAGGCAATTCCACAACGGAGAAGCCTTCGGCTCCAGAGCAGCTAGGCAGTTTAGCCATCTCGTTATTGGACGCGAACTCGGGTTTAGAAACCCGGAGAAATGGGGTAAGTTGAAGTCCAACTCAGGTTTCTAGGCGCCGAGTTCCGAGGTTCTTCCATTGCACCTTGCGGCCTCTCACATCTGCTCCTCGTGACCCGGCCAAGTCTGCGCGATTGGGTGTCGGCGCCCGAGCTTGTCTACTGAGGGTGTGTGGCTGGGTGTGACAGGTGTCAGGGAGCAAGACCGGGAAGTCTCAGCTTCCAGACTCGCTCTCACGTCCCCGCCTGAGCTGTGAGTGGGAAAGCTCTGTTCCCGGACTTGACCCTGTCTGCAGAGCGAGCAGGAATGGGGGAGGGAGATCTGGATCCATTCTCCCAGGGGGTGGCACGGTAGGGGGAATGCAGAGAGGGGAGCGGGTCCGGGAATCGAGGCTCCTGTCCCTCGAGAAGTTTCCAGACACCACGTTAGGAGCTTTTATGATCAGGACACCAGAGAAAGGCTCCTCTTCCGCCTCCGGGAGAGCCTGGCCGAGGCACCCAGCCCTCCACAGCGTCGGAAGGGTTACCCCTTCTGCTCTCTAGTTGCGCGCCCAGGCGAAAGTAAAACCAGGTCCGCGGCGGGAAGCGGCGCCCTCCGCGCCATTGGCGGGTTTTTGCTGCCACCTCGCGGCGGCGACGCTCAGCGGCCCAGTTGTCCGCGCCGCGGGCTCTGGATGTGCTGGCCGGTTGCAACAGGGACTCACCCTGAGGCCCTTTCCTTTCCCGCAGGGTTTTCCCCAGCACCTCTTACCCAGGGTAGCCTCTTTCTACTCTTAAAGGGACCTTCGATGGATCAAGCCCTGTTTTAATACCAAAATCCACCGTCTTGCGTCTGTAGGACTTTCCATCTTGACTTGAGGGATTTGGGTTCACCTGTCTAGCTTGTACATTTCTCTTAAACGATTTGATGCCACAGCTAAGTCTTTCTTTCTCCTGCAGATGCCTCCCGGTCTCCTACAGGTGACGTGTGGGACTCTGCTTCTATCATGGTGACCTGTGTGTGGAGAAGCCATACCCACTTGGCACCTACTCTTGCCCTCCGCTCAGGTGGGAAGGGGTGCTGGGTGCTGAGCTGTGTTCTTGGGCTGCTCCTGATGGTGGAGGCACTGCCTTTCTCTGAACAGCATGGCCAACTCTGGCTAATGTATTGAGTAGCATGGCAAAAGGTCAGACGTAAAAGGAGGCTTTGGAATCATTTTCTTTCCCATTCCCAGAGATCAGGAACCTAAGACCTAGGGTGGCTCCATCTCTGGCCTTAAGCACACAGCTAGTTAGGTGGCCCGTAACTCAGCAGAGTCCTGGACACTGATTCAAGGAGGCAGGGCTCCAATGCCTGGTGATCCCAGAAGGGGTGGTGGTGGAAGGGTGTGGACGGGAGGAGCCTTTTACTTTTATTCTCTTAAGGGTAATTTGCGTGCCCTGTTCTCCCTTATGCAATGTAAATACTGATTCCCACTCTCTTCTCTACAAGCCCAGAATTCTGAAAGGTTTGTTTGGGCTTGTTTGTTTGTTGTATTTGCTGCCAACACTATTTGGCAGCAAAACCTGAGCTAAACTGATGTGAAGCTATTTATAGCCCTCATTTACCCCACTTGGCAGGGATATCAGATGTTTCACTGTGGAAATATTAAAGTGCTTGATTACAGGTACAGCTCTGTCCCCTCTGGGGTAGTACTGAATGATATGTACTATAAGTAGGATTGTATGTACTTCCCCGAAATCTCCAGAATTCTGAATTCCCAAACACTTCTTACCCCAAGGTTTCGGGAAAGCAAATGGGGTCCATTGGGTTGAATGTGTATATTCTCAGGATAAAGAGAGTCATGGTGGGAGAGGAAGTTGGAAGAGCTGCAATGTGAATCATGGAAGTGGATAAACCATGAAGGGTCAAGTCCACAGGAAGGCTTTGGACCAGAGTAACGGAGCCAGTGCTGTAGTGCTCCAGCCCCAGGGCCTGAAGTCTTGATTTCTACACAAGCTGGAGAAGGCAGATACATCTTGGCTCCTGGCATTAGGGGTGAGAGGAGCCTCAGGGACATCTGGGAAAATGTATCTTTCTGAATGTCTTCCTGCCATCTACCTGGAGGACTGCCCAGGCCCAGGCCCCTGTCTCCAAATGCCCTTTTTCTTCCCTGGCACATCCAAGCCGCGTGTCAGTTTCTCCTGGACATTCCATGGTGGTTTGGGCGGCTGGCTCCCAGACCAAGTTTGGTCCACCACAAACTGAGTGTGCTGTCTCCTGAAGTTCCAGGTTATCTCCATGGAGGGAGGAGATCCAGGCCTCCTCCAGCGATCTGTGCCAACTCCAGCAGCAGGACTGGTCAGCTTGGAGGGGGCTGGGTGATGTCCAGACCAGCACTGCGGTCTTATAGGTGACCCTCCAGATAGCTGTCGGATGGCTTGAGCCTGGACTCCATCCTGCCTGTCCTTCTGCGACAGGAGTCAGAGTTTCCAGAAGAAGATGGGCTTAAGACATGGCAGATCTGGGGCGCCTGGGTGGCTCTATTGTTAAGTGCCTGACTTCAGCTAAGGTCATGATCCCACAGTCCTGGGATCAAGCCCTATATCGGCCTCCCTGCTCAGCAGGGAGCCTGCTTCTCCCTCTCTAGCTCTCCCGTGGCTTGTTTTCCCTCTCTTGCTATCTCTCTCTGTCATAAATACATAAAATCTTTTAAAAACAAAAAGGGGGGCGCCTGGGTGGCTCAGTGGATTAAGCCTCTGCCTTCGGCTCAGGTCATGTTCTCAGGGTCCTGGGATAGAGTCCCGCATCAGGCTCTCTGCACAGTGATCTTGTGATCTCTCTTTCTCTGTCAAATAAATAAATAAATAAATCTTTAAAAAAAAAAAAAAAAAGACATGGCAGATCAGCCTTCTCTGCTCCCTGGTTGGGGACCACCTGGGAAGCTCAGTACTGGCAGGCTGGGTGAAGACGAAGGCCTGGGATGGGCAAGAGGCTGGGTCTTTCTTCTTCTCATTCTTAGTCTTGGATGGTTGGTCTGAGGGTAACACTTACAGCCTCGGTCAAGGCCCTGTGGGACTGTCCTGTGGCCAGCGGACACCCTCCCCCCCAATAATAACGGGAACATAAAATTTCCTTTTTCACTGAGGTGGGCTCCGGAACTACTCCTCCTCCTCCTCCTCTTCTCCTCCTCCTCTTCCTCCTCCTCCTTCTTCTTCTTTTTAGATTTTATTTATTTATTTGACAGAGAGAGATCACATGTAGGCAGAGAGGCAGGCAGAGAGAGAAGGGGGAAGCAGGCTCCCTGCTGTGCAGAGAGCCCAATGCGGGGCTCTATCCCAGGACCCTGAGATCGTGACCTGAGCCAAAGGCAGAGGCTTAACTCACTGAGCCACCCAGGCTCCCCCCCACCACTTAAAAAAAAAAGATTTTATTCATTTATTTGAAAGAGAGAGAGAGCATGAGAGGGGTGAGGGTCAGAGGGAGAAGCAGACTCCCCTCTAGATGGGGAGCCCAACATGGGGCTCGATCCCGGGACCCTGGGATCATGACCCCAGCCTAAGGCAGATGCTCAACCAACTGAGCCACCCAGGCACCCCTGGAACCCTTCTTAGATGAGGGAAGGGTCAGAAGGATAGAACTGAAGGAAGAAATATTCAAGGCCTGAAAACGTTTTGTTTCTTAGAAAGTTGTGGCAAAAAGACACATAACATAAAATCTACCATTTAAACCATTTTAAAGTGTACAGTTCATCAGTCATATTTAGTACATTCATATTGTACAGGCATCACCACTGTCTAGTTCTAGAATATTCTCTTCACCCCAAAAAGAAACCTGTACCCATTAAACCCCATACACAATTGCTCCCGTGGTCCCCTTGCTCTCTCCCCCGAGCCCCTAATAACCACTCAGCTACTGTCTGTCTCTATGGATGAACATATTCTGGACATTCCAGACAATGGGACTCCTACTATATGTGGCCTTAGGTATGTGACTTCTTTCACTTCGCATAGTGTTTTCAAGATTTATCCACTTTATGGCAGGTCTCACACTTCATTCTTTTTATGGCCGAAAAATATCCCATATATTGATATACCACATTTTATTTATTCATCAGTTGATAAAAGGGGGTTTCACCTCTTCCCGAGAGGTCGTTGAGATAAGGGGGGAGGACTTGCAGGTCCCCCCACCCCATGCATGGGGCCACCCCAGCCTAGAGATGACCTGTATTTTAGCCTTAGAAAGAGAAGTCATCTGGGCTGAGTATACTCAGTTGTTGTACTTTTCAGGGTCCTCCTCCCTAACATACACCCTGCACCCCTTCTTATTTCCCAGTATGTCCATTCAGGATGGTTCTAACTTGATGCTGGATGGAAAGAAGAAATTAAGATCGAACCCTGCTAGGACGGGAGACAGGATATCTGCAGGCCCTTGGAGCCAGGGAGCTGGTGAAGGGGTGGGGGACGTGTTTGCTGCAGGGTCCGCCTGGAGTGCGGGAATGCTGGCGGGATGAGAGCAGGCATGTCCTCCTCCCTCCCGGGCTCCTGGTGCCTTTTCCCTCTTCCATTTACCACGTGGCCAAGGGGACATGCAGGCTTCTCCTTCCAAGGAGGGAAGGGACTTGGTTCAAGATGCTCCAAACTTCAAAAACCAAAAAAGGTCTTTTTTCAAGGACGTCTGTAATTCTGCAGAGATTAGATCTCTGACTCAGGTGCTCAACTGACCCGTAGGCTAGGGCCAGGTCTCATTCTTATATTTTTTTTTTTAAGGATTTATTTACGTATCTGAGAGAGAGAGAAGGAGATGGTGGGGAGGGGCAAAAAAAGAGGGCTGAGCAGAAGCCCCGCTGAGCAGGGAGTCCCAGGACTGCTAAGACCATGACATGAACCAAAATCAAGTGTTGGATCCTTAACCGACTGAGCCACCCAAGTTCCCCTCATCATGATTTTTTATTGAAGTACAACTGACAGATGACATTATATTAGCTTCAGGTGTACAACATGATTCAATATCTGTGTACATTGCGAAATGATCACAATACCTCTAGATAGCATCCATCTCCATGCATAGTTACAAATTGTTTTTTTCTTGTGATGAGGACTTCCAGCTCTCATTTTTTTAAAAAAGATTTTGTTTATTTATTTGACAAAGAGACACAGCAAGAGAGGGAACACAAGCAGGGGAAGGGATGAGGGAGAAGCAGGCTCCCTGCCAAGCAAGGAGCCCAATGTGGGGCTTGATCCCAGGACCCCAGGGATCATGACCTGATCCAAAGGCAGACGCTTAACCACTGAGCCACCCAGGTGCCCCTGTCTTACTTCTTTTAAGCATCCCAGCTTCCTGGTCATCAGCATCTTTATCCCCATTTTACAGGTGAGGACATTGAGGGGCTGAGAGAACTGGAGAGCTTGCTGGTCTTCTCCATTGTCTGAAGTCACTTTGTGGGAGGTGGGGTGAGAAGTTCCATCACAGGCACCCCTCCCATCCTTCTTCAGAGCCTGCTGGTGGTGGCGGAGGGTGGTGGAGGCTGTGGCAGGGTGGCGGGGCTCTGAGTTCTGGGGGAAAGGGGTTGCTCCCTGAAGGCCTGGCTTAAGGATAATCCCGTGGAGCTCCTTGCCCAGAGGCTCCATCAGAGACAAATCGTAAGAATGATGACACATGGGGGCGCCTGGGTGGCTCAGGTGGTTGAGCGACTGCCTTCGGCTCAGGTCATGATCCCGGACTTCCAGGATCGAGTCCCGAATCGGGCTCCCAGCTCCTTGGGGAGTCTGCTTCTCCCTCTGACCTCTCCTCTCTCATGCTCTCTCTCACTCATTCTCTTGCAAATAAATAAATAAAATTAAAAAAAAAAAAAAAAGAATGATGACACATCCCCCTCGTCCCTCCAGGGAAGGCTGGGTTCAGCTCCTCTGTCTGGGGCAGAACTCGCCCCTCGGCCCTGGCGCTCCCTGAGAACTCGGGCTGTGTTGTCTGAGATGTTTGCATAAGGTATTAGAACACCACAACTTGGGCGAGGGGAGTCTGGAACTGCCCCGTTCAGGAATATCTGGGCGCCTGAGTCACAGGAGACCAGCTTGGGGACAGGGTGGGGTGGTAAGCTGAGCCCCGAGTCATCCTGGTGGGTCCAGAGGCAGAGGCCACAGGAACTCAGCAGGTGACCCCAAGGGAGCAGGAGGGACTCACTCAGGCTGCAGAGTTACACACAGTGCAGAAAGTGCTAGACGAACACAGCGCCCTCACTGAGCTACCTTGGTCTCCAAGGAGCCACAGCCACATTCTCCCTGGCCTTCCAGGGATTTGGGTGCATGGCTTAGTACCCCAACCACACTGCGGGCAAGGCAGTGTCGAAGGCCCCCTTGGATTGCCCACAGCACCTAACACAGAGCCTGGCATGTATTGGTTGAATCAGTGAGTGAGTGAGTGATAAGGACCAGCTCCAGGCCATGGATTGGGAACCTAGGTGTTACTGGCGGGCCACAGAATTTGCCAAGAGAAACCAATAGGCACCCCAGGTAGGACATGCTGCACCTGGAGATACCCCTCAAAAAGCGTGGAGGTGAGGATTCCCTGGGCAAGGCAGGATAGCCTGGAGCCAACAAGAGGATTCTCTGGGATCAGCAACCAGGAAGCCTGCAGGAGGAAGGGCTGACAGACCAGGGTGAGTGAGAGCTCGGGGGCAGGGGGCACCCCTGGATGGGCCGTGAAACAAGGCTTCTCTGAGGGTGCAGTGGGAGCTGGGAAGGAGAGTGGTCTGGACGTGATGGGCGCTGAATTTCCCGGCCCATCTGTGCTCTGCTGCACCCAGCACAACAAACGTTTCCTCTCCTTGCCCTTTCTGCTGTTTTCCCCTCTCCATCCACCTCTGTCCTCCTTACAAGATGGACACTGCTTCATCCCTGGCTGCTCTTCCAGCACCCCCCTTGAAGAGGGGTGTCCCGGGACTGGCGTGCCACCGGCTGAGACCCTTTTCCTTTTCCTCAGGGCACAAGTTGAATTCTCCTTTCAGGAGCCAGACACTTTTCCCAGGGCGCTCCTGGCAATGGCCTCCTTCCTCCCCTCTCTTTCTCCTTTTTTTCTTTTCCCCAGTCCCCACTCTCTTCATCTTCCTCTTTCCCCTTTCCCTGCCCTTCCCTCACGTGCCTTTCTGGAGAGTCCTGCCCAGCACCCCCTCTTTCTGGGGCCTGAGTTCCCCGTGAAGGGCCCCTGCGGGCAGGAGGCCCAGCACCCTGCGCGTCCCTGTCCCCGTCGGCAGCAGATGCGGACACCTCCTGCTTTGTTTCCCCATCCTGAGGACGAGCAGCTGCGGCTCTAAGTGCCACCAGCAGGGGGTCGGGGCCGGGCTCACACTCCTCCTGTCGCTTAGGAGGCAGCGGGGCTTGGGCAGTGGGGGGGAGGGGGGGAGTTGGGGGGGCAGGTTTTCAGGAGCCGAATGAGCTAAGCCAGTGTTGCGCATTATTCCAGGAATTTTAAACACTCGTTAAAGGCTTTGCCATGTCTCACTTCAGTACACATCATGCTCCAGTTACTGCGGGCGACTGCGGGCCATCAGCCTGGGCAGCACTTATCAATATTTTAGCACGAGAGAGGCAAATGATGTTGAAACATTGAACTATATTTCCATCTGTTCAAACCAAAATGGGACAAGTGCAGCTCAGGAAATGGAATACCTCCTCCCCAGCTGCCTCGGAAGCAGCCATACCAGCTGGCCTGGCCTCTGCCCTGGCCTCAGTTTCTCCTTTACCTCTCTTCTTCCTCCGTGCCCAGGATTCATAGTTCGTGAGCTAACCTGAAGGAGCCGGGTGTTGACTAGGGGTGGGTTTGCCCGTAGGGTGGGGATGGTCACCTCAAAGGACCCAAGAGTGATGCCCCTCTGGTTAAAAGGTGCTTCGCCCATCGATGGGCAGGGGAGAACAAAGTCAAATGTGAGCTGTCTCTTCTGGTGTCAGGGGACATCATCTCCATCCCCTGCACTGGCTTGGCTCTGTGCAAGCAGACTCTCCCTTCTGCAGCCAGACCTGGGGATGGCGGTTAGACAGGAGGGAACGCACGGACCTCAGCAGGAGTATAGCTGGCGCAGAGATAACTGTTAGGCTCCCACTGTCCCTGGAATAAGATAGAATTTATTGACAGGGAAGGACCTTGAGAACTATGTGTGTTCTATTGGCTCAAAGGACCTGAGAAGTTACTCAGGTATGGAAAGCAGAGGAGGTTGTCATGGGCCCTGAGACCAGTCATCTCAGATTTAGTGGTTCCATGAGAGCCCGTGGGGAATCTCTACCAGCTGGTCCCCAAGAGATCTGAGATTGACAAGATTCAGGGAGTAGGGTAATTTTGACCTTTTTGTCCCCAGCCCTAAACAGATGAGGGACTGACCCCCCCAGCACCGCATTTTCCCTCACACTGTGTTTTTGCAACTTCTTCTTTTGAGGCTGTTCTTTTGAACTTGATTTTGTCCGCAGAGAACTATGAATGGGGTTGGGAAGGGCGTGGGTGAGAGGTGGGTTCAGAACCTACATGCCCCGGGATTCACTCTGCTAAGGAAGGTACTGTGGGATGGTCTCAAACCTTAGGGCACCTACAGAAGACTAATTTAGCATCTTCTTCCCCCTGATTCCCCTGCCAGCAGCCAGGCCGATGGTAACTTGCCAGACGGGAGAAAAGTTTCCACCTTTGTGGCCACATCAGTAGAGGAGAGAGGCCTGTGTCTATCATGGGAGCTTATGGACTGCAAGAGCCAGAGAACCCATCAAGTTTATCTCTACTTCTGCTTGCAGACAGGGTGGTCCACATCCCAAACCAGCTGGAGATGGAGAGCTTCAGAAATGGGGTCCTCTTCCTCAGTCAAGACAGGGACAGGATGGGAAATAATCTAGTAGCATCTGAACCAAATATGCAAGTGCTAAATGGCATCACAACGTCATCTCAGAAATCTGACATCCAGTGAATCAGAGGCCAAGGTCATCACTGACATTCCTGGAGAAGAAAGTCCTTTGCAGGCATTTGTGTCTCTATGAGCCTGTGGGGAGACAGCAAAAGGCCTGGTCCTGCAGGAATCTTGGGGGCTGCCTGAATGGTATAAAGAGGTGGCCCTATTTGTATAGAAAAATTTCATGTGTTTACTCCTGTCAAGGAGGAGGGATTTTTAACCTCACTGTCTATAAGACTCAGAATTAATGACAGCTGTGGGAAAGTCACAACCTCTCACCTCTCCCTCTCTTACCACAGAAGTTGGGGCTAGTAAGGGGGAGAGAGAAGAGGGCATTTTTGAAGATTTGTGAAGCAAGCAGGGTCATGGTGAACCCTGATCCCGGAGGGGTCCATCCCAGCAACCTCTTATGCACTGTCCTACTGAGGAACTTGGCAGGACTCTAAGAAGGACTGCTGAAAGACAGAAGGTAGGAGAAATCTGTCTGTGCATTGGCTGTGGATGACAGACATTGAGCCTTAGTTGGAAGAATTAAGACTGAAGCCAAGACCTCTTCCTTTTAAAAAAAGCACTTGCAGATACTAGACAGAGGGCAGAAAGTCAAGGCCAGGGGAAGACTCACCTTAAGTGAGCACTTACTCTGCCCTGAGCACTGTCCAAAGTACTTTTTATTAATTATTTCTCACAAAGCCTCTGAGATAACTATTATTAAACCTATCCAGGGCGCCTGGGTGGCTCAGTGGGTTAAGCCTCTGCCTTCGACTCAGGTCATGATCTCAGGGTCCTGGGATCGAGTCCCGCATCCGGCTCTCTGCTTGGCAAGGAGCCTGCTTCCTCCTCTCTCTCTCTCTCCCTGCCTCTCTGCCTACTTGTGATCTTGCTCTGTCAAATAAATAAATAAAATCTTAAAAAAAAAAACCTACCCAACTAATGAAAAATAAAAAAAGGTCAGAAAGGTTAAATGACATGCCAGATGGCACATACAAGGTCACTGAGTCGTAAGTGGTATGTTCAAAACTGGAACCTGAATCTGTGCACTTCCAAGGCTCATGTTCCTTTTATACCACATGGTGCATGTAGCTAGGAGGGAGGTAAAAGGAACAGACAGACGGCAGGATGGGGCTTCCTGGAAGCCAGAGGAAAGGGAGCATCACCGTGTCGGAAAATTGTGCCTGCAAGTTCCTGAGATGTGGCTGGTCCACAGCTCTGGGAGTCTGGAGTTATAGTAGAAATGGCAAGAAACCAGGAGGATTTCCAAGAGGGTGAGGACAGCTGCAGAGTGAGTACGGGTTAGCCAGAAATTAGAGGTGCAAGTTATCACAGAGAGCCGAGATGGGAGACTGGTGGGCCGCCAGCATGCCTGGGGCTCAGCACGAGTGTGTGTCAGCGGCACTAACGGGATGAGAACACATGGTAAGGGTTGGAGGAAGCCACTTCCTTACTTGGTGAGACAGGCTAATGCTGTTGGATGCCAAGGTGTTTGCCATCGGGACAGTGAACAAACACAAAGATTCTTTTTTTTAAATAAAGATTTTAATTTTTTTAAGGTAATCTCTACACCCAACATGGGGCTTGAACTCCTACCCCCAGCTTAAGAGTCATATGCTCTACTGACTGAGCCAGCCAGTTGCTCCCGACACAAAGATTCTATAAACAATGACTTTGCAGAACCTCATACATACATTTCTGTGTGCTTTGCTTATTGTGTGCATATCCTGCACCTGAAGGGATCCCAGGCCAGACGGTAATGAGGGATACCAGGGTTATTCCAACAACCCAATCTGCAGAAAGGGCAGATAAAATGGGAACTGGAGTTTGGAGAGAGGGTTGGTGGGGTTCTTTTGACTCAGAGTAGAGAGTCACATGCTCTAGCCAGAAACCAGGGCTCACAGTGCGGATGCACGTGGAAATGAAGAAGAGGGTCTTCAGGGGCACCTGGGTGGCTCAGTGAGTTAAAGCCTCTGCCTTCGGCTCAGGTCATGATCCCAGGGTCCTGGGATCGAGCCCCACATCGGGCTCTCTGCTCAGCAGGGAGCCTGATTCCCCCTCTCTCTCCCTGCCTGCCTCTCTGCCTACTTGTGATCTCTGTCTGTCAAATAAATAAATAAAATCTTTAAAAAAAAAAAAAGAGGGTCTTCACTGTGAGTCTGGGCCTCTGAGAACCCAAGGAAAGTGGCGTGGAGGGCCCCACAGAGACTGAAAAGTGAGCTATTCAGGTATCAGAAGGTTGTTCAGGATTGTAGGCATCTCTAGAATCAAGGTGACATGGCTGTCCCCTTAGCAGGTAGGATTGGCCCCCTCTTTAGTTCCATCACGAACATCAATCATCAGGCTCCTTGTTCCTCAAGGACCAGGGTCACATGGCCTGGACTTGTGACGATGTTTCAGACCTCAGAAATACATTCTGGCTCCAAAATACGAAAGGAGAACTGCCAAGTCACAATAGACACATATTTTGTTACTATTTCCGAAGTTCATTCATATTCATGAAAGATTTGAGACCGAATTTTAAACTAGAATCTCACACTTCCCAGGATTTTCCAAATATGCCCCAGGATGGAGACATTCAAGCTAATCATAAATTACATGTGTGAGGGTTCCATAGACAAAATATTTTAAGCAGGAAATGATGTGAGATTGGTAACATTGTGGGTGTGTTATCATCATGTTTGCT
This sequence comes from Mellivora capensis, assembly GCA_004024625.1. Taxonomy (NCBI): domain Eukaryota; kingdom Metazoa; phylum Chordata; class Mammalia; order Carnivora; family Mustelidae; genus Mellivora; species Mellivora capensis. Next base: position 16,559 of record PISX010003402.1, on the reverse strand, counting down.
CTGCAGCCTGGGAAGTTCTTCCAACTGGCCTGGAGGAGATTCAGCTGACAACAATGATCCCACAGTGTTCACGGAGTATCTATCATGCAGGAGACATCATTCTAGGAACGTGGGCTGTATCAGGGGACAAAGACAGGCGAGTGTCTTTGCATCCTCATGTTAAGGAAGATGGACCAAAAAAATAAATATACTGTGTTAGTAACATATAGTGTGTTTGAAGGTAATAGGTCTATGGGAACAATAAAAAGTAGAACAAGGGAAGAAGAGACCCAGGAAGAACGTGGTGGGGGCAAGTCCTGGCCAAAAGCTGGGTTGTCAGCTTAGGCTTCAGAGAGAGTGAGATGTGGGCTGACTTGTAGGAGGCGACACAAGTAAACATCTGGAAGAAACATGTTCCAAGAAGAGAGAAGAACTAGACTCGAGGCCTGGAGGCATGTCTGCTGTATCTGAGGGCCAGCAAGGAGGCCAGTGTGATCTGAGCAGGAGCCTTGGGAGAGGTGGTCACAGAAGTAAGCCTGGGTGCCGTACTGGTCTGGCCAGGCCATACAGCTGTTGTGGGGAACAGTGGGAGCTCTAGGAGGGTTCTGAGTAATTGGAAGGTGGGAGGTGCCATTCACTGAAACTGACAAGGCTAAAAGTGGGGCATGTTTGGGGCAGGGAAGGAGGCAGGAGCTCAGGTTAGACATGCCGAGTCTGAGTGTTTATGACCAAGTAGAAGTTCAAGAGTGGTCTGGGTGGGTTGGAGTTGTTGTCATATTCCATATAGCTGTTTAAGGCCATGGGGTAGGATGACCTCACCAAGAGAGAGAATGGATGGAGAAAAAGAAAGGAACAAGATGCCTTGCCCTAAGCATTCCAACTGTTACGGGTCAAGGATAAGAGAAAGAACCAGCCGAAAAGGCTGAGAGGAAACGAACATGGAGATTGGAAGAAAACCAAGAGGGGGTTGTCCTGGAAATTAAAGAAGTGTATCTGGGAAGGGGGCTGTCAAAGAAGTGTATCCAGGAACATCAGGTAACACATATGCAGGGTTTGGCAGAGATAGGCAGAGTGTAAGAACTCAGCAAATGAGAGATAATTGGATTTTTGTATGAGCCGTAATATGTGAGCCTGAAGAGCAGAAGAAAGGTAGAGGCCAGGTTGAGAAATGAGCCCTTGGTTAAGCAGATCATCATTAAGAAGAGTCTACCCTCCACCAGGATCTGATGGAGACGGGTTGTTGATAAACAATCACCAGATTAAAGCAATTCTGAGAAAAATGCCCCAGGCTTGGGGATGGGGCCCTTCCGTTATCTCTAACCCCCTGCCGCTCCCCACACAATCCTGCTTCACACATGGGCTCTCAAAATGATTCTCAGGACCTCTTTCGACCTTCACCACTGGCCTGGGTATTGGGTCCTCTGGCAAGCCTGCCACAGAGGTGCGAACGAGACAGACCTGCCCACGCTCAGATGTGACATCTCGCCAGCTGCCTGCCCCTGGAGGGCAAAGAACCCTGCTGGTTTCTCTAAACACTCAGCATCTGGGCCAGTAACTCAGCCACAGATGCCCAGACTGGTGCTGACATGGAGGGACTGCAGAAGGAGTGCAGGGCTGAGGTTCTGATGGAGAAGTGTCCCGGGAGACCCACTGACTCCCCACCGAGGTCACCCCTTGAGCTCCGCTTCCGTGTGACTGTATGTTGGCCCCAGGAGCAGTGGCGCACGGGGCCATCTCGGGGACCCAGACAACTGGATACATCATCAGATAGTTTGCTGTTTCGTGAAGCTGTGTGCCATGCCTCTCCCGTCCCTAGCTCCTAGTCAGCATGGTGGCTAGCACGGTGCATGTCCCATGTGGGATGCCCATGGCCCTGGGATGCAGAATCCACTCACTGCCACCCGATCCTTAACCTTGTTGGGCAAACCTCAGGCAGGAACAGTGTTTGATTTCCCTTCCTGGCTCTCATTCCTGAGTTCATCCGTTGCGATGGAATCCTCTGTTTTTACTAGAGAGGATTCTCAGAGGCACCTTGCCAGGAAAGAGCCTTGGAGGTGATTCTGATGCGTGGCTCCATCTGGGACCCTCAGGTGTACCCACACCCTCCTGCCCACTAGCACTGATTAGTGCTTGTGCTGTGGGCCAGATGAGGTTCCCAGGAAGGACAGGCAGAGAGGGCTGGGGTAGAAAAAGACCAGGAAACTCCCTCTGCTCAGAAAGATCCCCTTGCCCACCCCATCTTCAGTCTCACCATGGTCTATCATCCAAGTCTTTAGCTACCCATTGTCCTCTCAAAAAGTTCCTAAAAACATAGCATTCCCTGTAGAGTTCATCCCTCCGTCCAAAAGCTGGAGGCTGCAGGAAGCAAAAATTGTCATCTTGTGCTGCCTAGGGCCATCCTTTGGCATCATGGGCTGCACCCCTGTATCTGCTATGTCCCAGGAGCCGAGTCCTCTCCTTCCACCCGTGGCTCCAAAGCAGTCCTCAAGACGGTGAGGGTCACATCTCCTCCTCTGTACCATCCTCCTGCCCTGTCCCCTCCCTACTCCGGAATTAAGGGCAAAGGCACAGGGAGCCAGACTGTCTGCCCCTGCCCCGCACTGTTGCCAGGAAGCATTGAAAGCTCTCTGCAGACCTGCCCCTCGCGCCAGGCACCAGGATGAAAGCAAACCCCAGAATGGCAGTTTGGGATTATCGAGTGCCCTGGGCCAGATAGGCTCCCTGCGAGGATTAGTGGCTTCCTGTGAAAAAGCCGCAGCCACTCCTTCAGACAAAACCTCCACTTCTGGGGATCTCCTGCCCCCTTTCTTAATCAAGAAGCTCAGCATACAGAGGGCTATAAATCGGCAGAGGACAGCTTATCGTGGAACACCTCTGATGATGGGGACCTCACTACCTTCTGAGGTTCTACTGTAGGCTATCTCCTGTAAGTGGACTCCTACAGTACGTGTTCTTCTGTGTCTCTCTGATCTCACTGAGCATAATGTGCTCAAGGTCATCTGTGTTGTAACATGGATCTGAGTTCATTCCTTTTTAAGGCCAAATAATATTCCATTGTGGGTATGCGTAGACCATGTTTTGTTTCTCCCCTCACCCATCGATGAACTTGGGTCATTTCCACCTTTCAGCTGTTGTGTGAATAATCCTGTTGTGAGCAGGGACCTACGGCATCCGTTCAAGTCGGGAGTATGTATTTACATGTTGCCCAAAGAGCTTTTCCCTCCGCCCCGGATAACACATGCTATGTTCCAGTCAAATGGAGGACTGCCCCGGGGCAGCGTGAGAACCTGGGTCTCCAAAAACACCATAACTTGCCCCATTTTGTATTATGTCAATCCTACCTAGGGGTTAAAACGCATTGTGTTTTTAAGAATACCAAGTATAAGGTGAAAGAATGTTTTCACACGTGGTACTTTCATGTGTCGTGTGGGGTCATTGTTCTAGATAGGACCCTTAGCTACTGTGTTTGAGGCTGGGCTGCCATTTTGAGAACTGCCTTGGTGTTTTTATTGCCATTTCTTATTACATCTATAGAACAATAAGAAGATACATTTAAATATATGTGCCTTGTTTTTAATTGAATAAGAACTGAAAACATGAATCCAGAAAACAGATTAAAATGGGAAAGAAAACGTGCAATGTGCATAGCCACTCTGGCCGTGGGCTTATCCTTGATATTCTTTAAAAACACGGGAGGGTTTTTGGGTTTTTTTTAGATTTTATTTATTTATTTATTTGACAGAGATCACAAGTAAGCAGAGAGGCAGGGAGGGAGAGAGAGGAGGAAGCAGGGTCCCTGCTGAGCAGAGAGCCCGATGTGGGGCTCGATCCCAGGACCCTGGGATCATGACCTGACCCGAAAGCAGAGGCTTTAACCCACTGAGCCACCCAGGCGCCTCACACAGCAGGGTTTTTTAACTCCTTAAGAAGGATTGACATAATACAAATGTGCCTCACCCTTCTCTTCCTACCTCCCGCATCAGAACCTTGCCCAGGGCTCTGATGAACCACCTGACACCAGCCACCGGGTCTGGCATTTTGTAAGGGACAGTGCCTTAGCCCCAATTGACAAATCTGCAGGGAAGGAATTGCAGGCATCAGCAACGGACACAGAGAGATTTGGGGTGAAAAGTCTTTTTCATGCCATGCCCTTAACAACCACCTATTTTAATAGACTCAGAAGAGACAGACTAGAGGAAGTGTAAGGTCTCTTACTCCGTTCCCTCTTCCCTCTTGACCTCCCCAGGCTCTATGGAAGCCAGCCGGCAGCATCCCTGGACCCACCTCTGAAGAGCTCTTCCTTCCCAAGTCACCTACACTCCCAGAGCACCCTCGAAGTGGTCCACCAGCTACCCCTTGGGACTCCTCAGGACAGAGGCAGCTCCCTTTTCTCCAAGGGCAGAACCCTTTAAATATTGGAGGCCAGTACCTGGTCACCCTAAGGGTGAACATCCTGGCTTTTGAAACTCTTTGTTCTAGAACTGCCATACCCCACCCCAGCCCCCCAGCCCAGCAGCAGCCAAGGGGGCCCAGTTTGCTTGGGGCTCCTCTCCTAGTCCCAGGGGCAAGTGCAGTGCTGAGGGAGGGGGAGGGAGGACTGGTGGCTGCTGAGCACTACCTAGGTTGGGCTCTTCACCCTTATGAACCCATTTGATCTTAGTCCTACTTCACGGATGGGGAAACTGAGGCTGGGAGAAGTTAAGGTGTTAGGACTCCTGACGGAAATCTGGGGTGAGCACGAGCCGCTGCAATCTCACTTTTCGATGGCAGTGGCAAGGAGAGCAACAGCAGCTCCCTGATCCCCGCAACGGGGGATATGGGGACAAAGGGGGGAGAAAAAGTGGTCCTTATAAACTCAGAGTTGCCCAAGGGGCTTTCTGAGCTGGGGTGTGGGAAGGGGGAGTTGCAGGGCTTCAGAGAGAAGCTACTGGCTGTGGGGTCCCTGGCATGTGCATACCTCCGCAGCCCTCAGTCCTGGCTGGACTAGCCGGTCTCCCAGGCCCTTGGGGCATTGGCTCCTCAGTGCGGCCCCTCAGGGACCCTGGAGCCAGCCTGCCTGGCATTCAGTTCTGTATTCCAGCATGTCTGGCGCTTGTCCTTCTGACCTGGTATGGGGCCAGGGGAGCTCAGACAAAGTCAGAGGTAAGTTCTTTTTTTTTTTTTTTAAGATTTTATTCATTTATTTGACAGACAGAGATCACAAGTAGGCAGAGAGGCAGGCAGAGAGAGAGGAGGAAGCAGGCTCCCTGCTTCACAGAGAGCCCAACACGGGGCTCCATCCCAGGACCCTGGGATCATGACCTGAGCGGAAGGCAGAGGCTTTAACCCTCTGAGCCACCCAGGCGCCCTCCGAGGTAAGTTCTGCTCACCCACTGAAGGAGTCCTGCCTGGGTGTGGAGGTGGGGTGGACATTAGTGTTTTGGCCTTGGCTACCAAACCCACTAGTCGGCGGCAGAAAGGCGGAAAGAGGGCATGTGGAGGATCCTCCTGGCTCCCCTTCCCTCCACCTCCTTCCCACCCCTCACTGATGAGTTGGGGTCCCAGGAGGACATGGAACTCCCCAACTGAGCAAGAAGAGGATCTGAATAAGCTGAATTGGGGCCAAAGTTTCCAGCTCAGCTCCAGTGGGCAGAAGGCCGCCTCCAGTCCTCTCTGCCTCCCTCCCTTCCTTCCTGTCCCGATTGTGGGCAGCTCCCACCTGCTGGGCCCACCCCAAGGTGGGTGTGGGCCTAGGGCAAGGGCCTGCAGGCCAGCCCACCCTGTTTCCCAGACTGAGATGTTCCTATGGTTGCTTTTGATTCTTTCCTACTAGATGGTCTTTTTCTCACTGATGGACCCACCGGGGCCCAAAGCCAATTTGGGAGGGGACCGCAAAGGGGCCACTTAGCCCAGTGTGTTTCTTGGCCTCACGGCCAGTAGCTGGAGTTAAAAGACTCTTCTGAGGGGTCCCACAGGTGCTCCCCAGGCCCCACAGCAGGGCTTGGACAAACTGGGCAGGGGGTGATCAGAGGCTTGGTGGACAGTCCCTTACAGCTTTGGTTTCTTCTCCGGAGAATGAGAGAAATGATACCCACCTTGTGGGTATGTCCTGAGGGCTAAATGAAAAGCAGAACACTGAGCCAGCTCTTAGCATTTAGTAGGTGCTCAATAAATAATAGTCATCATTATTGCCTTGCCTCTTATCCTCTAGCACATTCTTCTCTCAGAAGTACCTTAGGGTTGGGGGGGAGCTGGGGTTCAAGCGCTGAGCCCCAGCTGTGGGTTCAGCTCTGACTTCTGATTCCCAATACCTGGGATGCCTAAACACACGCGTGCATTTTTATTCATTTGTTCTTTATTTTAGTGTGTTTTTCCTCTTATCCTTTGCTGCAAGCCTGCTTCTCCCAAACAGCCCAGTTTGGTGAGTCGAACACCATCCCCCAGTGTATCTCCCCCCCAACCCCCAAATCTCCTTTCCTTCAGCCCACCACATGCAGCTAGGGAGCGACTCATGGCTGTCCGGCTCCAGGAAGAACTAGTCACTTGCTCATCTGCATCTGGCGGGGTTTACAGGCTTCCAAGACAGCACTGATCCCAGTAATGCTGTCTTTTTTTATGTGTAAGTCTGTCTATCCCATACTGAAGGCCTAGAGGTCCTGTTCTCTGTTCCTTTTTAAGGTAGGCATCAAGGATGGATGGATGGATGGGAAAGAAGCTGTGTAAGAGCTCCGTGAATCTGGGGTGTATCAACAAACATCCTTCTCTCAAACTTTAAGAGAATCCTCCACCCTTCCCTTCTAGAACATTTAGGAAAATGGAGCACCCATCTCTCCTGCCTCACCAGAAGTGTGGATCCCAGGCCCAGAAAGGGGACTTGCCTAAGGACACAGAGCAAATACAAGGATTAACATGTCTGAATGCAGGACTTTGAGATGTTAATGTTACCAGTTCCTTCCAGTTCTTGAACAAAGCTCCAGTGTGTGTTTCCCTGAAGCCAGAAAGAGTGGGTGGTTTGAGACAGGGGATGACGCAAAAGTAGGGGGCTGTGCTCAAAACCACAAGTTTGGGAGATTTGTCTCAACACACAGGGGAGAGGGGGAAAAACAAAACAAAACAAAAACAATCAAAGCAAGTCCCAGGCAACTTCTGGCTAAGAAATATGCTGGGAAGTTTTGAATTCTAGGGAAGATTTGCCACGTGAATTTTGCTTTCCCAGCTCATAACCTGCTCTCTTCTCCACGCTCCTGCCTCTACACCCCCACCCCCCATCCACACCCACCTCTTTCCCCATACAAACACCAACATCACTTCTTTCCAACTTTTCCTTTGAAGGGAGCTCTGAATTCTCCTTGAGGATTCATTTCACACCACAAGAACAAAGTTTTTACTCTTTTTTCTTTTCTTTTTCCTGCCTCCCTCCCTCCCTTCCTCCCTTCCTTTATTCCTTTCTCTTTTTTGGTGCTGTGGGCCCGGCGGCCTCCCTTCCCTCTCCTCCCTGGGCAGCCTGAGTAACATTTTCAGATGAGGCATCAAGAGGACCTCAAAGGAAATTGATCATTTTGAAACACTGTTATCAAAATATTTTTTAACCTAGTGATATAGTAATATATGTGCTTCTCCAATAATGGATTACATAATAAAATCTACTGGCGGGACAGAATAACCAGCCATTGGTGTTTAGAAGAAGGGATGCACACAGAGGATCTTTGCGGATACTGCCAAGGCTGTAATAATTAGGATTCTTACAAAATGTAAGAAACAGCCAACTTTCAGGTAGAAGTTAGTGAAGACGAAGATGTCATTTCTACCCACCCACCCACCCCCACCCCCAAAGTCAAGTAGCTCTTTCTCATCCCACCTGTTAATTTCTTGGCAGGGAGGGAGTCAGGGAGGGTAGCTGGGGACTGCCTGTTTCAGAGTGGTGTTTCTCACCGGTGACGTAAATTCCCACTCCCTTCCCCAGATCCAGCAAGTCAGAGCCTCCAGGATGGGGCCAGCGTTTGAGCAAGCCTCCAGGTGGTTTGGATGTGTGCTCTGGTTGGAGAACCCTTGTCTGAGAGCTACACGGGACCTGAAGCAGAATGCACAGCCAAGATAGCCCCTTACCCCAAAGTCCTTAGAGAAAGAGAGATCACCTCTGTTTTCTCCCTCTGCTTCCTTCAGACCAACTGTTTGTGGAGGTGGACTGGTGGGATGGAGTCCGAAAACCCAGGCCTCTTGTCCAGGCATGATGAACACTGTAGAGCAGCTTCCGAGACAAGCGCAGAACAGAACTCAGCTGTAGAGTCTACGGCGAGGTTCCCACTCCTTTATGTACATAAAAAATAATTGCCTTCTAATTATCTCCACAAAAGTGAGAAAACTTGCCCAGCTCATTAGCACCTTTATTAGCATTAGGAAATAATTAGATACCCTTAATGGCTTTCCAATGATCCTTAAAGGAGGGAGCCACTTTTAAGGCGTCTGCTGGCCATTATTGGGTTATTACAGAGCCTTTTAGAGCCAGTCCACACAGAAAGAGGCCTTGACAAATTCAACCACGTTGGAATGGGCTTTGGATCGCTGTGGGCTCACTTGTGTGCCAAAAAGTGTGCCTTCTCTTACCTGCCCATGCCTCTTCCCTCAGACCCACAGCAGCGCCCTTCCAGAAAGCTCTGGGAAGAGGCTTCCCACCACGCTGGGCTGGCAGGGAGGGCTGCTGATTTGCAGGCAGGACAATCTCAGGGGACTCCATCTCGCCTCTGGCCCTGAACTTAAAGAGACTCAGAGCATGTCCATCCAATCCTAGTCTGCTTTGGGAAAGACTGCTAGGTTTATCACGTTCTGATTCTCCAGCCCAAAAAGCTCAGGCTTTGCAAAGCTGAAGGCATATTGATAAGCAGGGCAGTGGTTTCCCATGTGACTGGGCTGGGGCTCTCCTGCAGGTGTAGGATCTCTGGAGGGTTGAGCTTGAGCAAGGCTGTTAGGGAGAAACAGAACCGGCTCCAGGAGAGAATCTAGCCTCTGTTTCTCCAGCAGGTGGCGCCATAACTTTACCTTCGAGCGCTCTGAGTTTGCAAGCCAGGGATGTGAATCACAACCTGGGACTCCCCTTTTTGGTATTTGGGGCTTTGCAAACTAAGTCCAGTGAAACTTCTTCATCCCACTCCCCCTGCAACACCCCCCATATTTCTGATTCTTTAACTGAGCCCCATAAACACACTTGTCAGAAATACTTACTGATTGGCCTTCTACACCGAGGGCACTGGAGGAATTTGGGCAAGCCATCATCATGCTATCACCCTCAAGTTCTGAGACTTTCCCCAAACACTTCCAGCCTCCTTCTAGAGAGATTTGCCATCCATTTCCAGAGCTTCTAAAATCGACTTCTATTTTCAGCCTAATAAAGAGATCTCTTGCTGGGCTGGTATATCGCAGAGGCTGGGGAAACAGCGAGGAGAACATGGGCTTTAACATGGACGAGCAGTCTTTGAGAAGATGAAATCCTGACCTATAAGTCATACATGGAGCATATATTTTTACACATGTTTATGCTTTCTGCATGAAGTAGGGCTGCTTCTCTTTTTATAGAATCTTGGAGTTAATTCACCTAACCCAATTGCTCAGCCAATGCAGGATTCCCTCCTGCAATTTAAAAACTTGGGGGGGGGTCAGTCGGGGGGAGAACACTGTCCTTCTTAGTTTGCACAAGGCAGAGTTCACATCCATTTCAATGTGTGGTCTGGTCCTGTGAGATGCAGAGTAAAATGACTTGCCCACGGCCTCACAGCTCCTTAGGGGAGTGATCTAGTTGGGTCACCTCCCAATCACCACTGGGAAACATCTTTCCAGACCTCACTGACTACTGCAGACAAGCATTCCCTCCAAAGGCTGTCTGTCCCACTCTTCCGTAGCTCTGATTTTTTTTTTTTAAAGATTTTATTTATTTATTTGACAGACAGAGATTACAAGTAGGCAAGAGAGGCAGACAGAGAGAGAGAAAGAAGCAGGCTCCCTGCTGAGCAGAGAGCCCGATGTGGGGCTCGATCCCAGGACCCTGAGATCATGACCTGAGCCGAAGGCAGAGGCTTTAACCCACTGAGCCACCCAGGCGCCCCTGTAGCTCTGATTTTTGAGCAACATTTTCCTTATTGTCTGGCTATCCTCTGCTGCATAACAACTGCCTCCAAATCTAGTGATTTAAAACAACCATATTTCATGTTCTTGTGCCTCACAACTTTGTGTGTCAGGAATTCACTTGCCTGGCTGATTCTTCTGGTTCCCTATGGCATTGACAAAGGTCAGGCAGTAGCATTTAGCTGGCTTATGAGCTGCTCGGGGGGCCTGGGACATCTTCTCTTGCATGTCTGGCTCATTGTTAGGGGTGGCTGGAAGGCTGGTCTGGGCAATGCCTCCGTGTGCCCCGGCCCCCAGGCAGCTGGGTTTCTTAAGTGAAGGCCCAGAGCTCCAGAAGCGAGTGCTCAGTGATCAAGGTGGAAGCTTCCTGACCTTGCCTGATTAACCTCGGAAATCACAGAATGCCCTTTCTACCATATCTGGTTGGTCAAAGTAGTCAGAGGCTTGCCAGGGGTCCTAGGGGAAGGAATTCTGCCTTTTGATGGAAGAGGTGGAAAAAAATCTGCCCCAGTGTTTTGAAACCAACACACTTACTGAATTGAATTACCTTTTCTATATCTGCCTCTCGCTCCATGCTTACTAAATCTACTCTTTCTCTATCCAAAACCTCTTTTTTTGAGTTTCAAGTCAGCCTCCCTCAACACCTTAGATCTAGGACCCAATCCACAAAATGGCCCTTAGTTTGGGGTGAGACAAGGAAATAACTTTCCTATTTTTATCTATAAAATTTAAAATGATGCTATACTAACATTTCATATGTAGATTGAGGCTGGTACTCCACTTCGGGTCAAGTTCCAGGTGAAAATATGTTACCTGATGATTATAAAGAACTCCAAGAGAAGATCGGATGTTCCCCAAAAGGAATAAAAGCCCCCCAATCATTTGCATTCCTTGTGTAACAGAAGTACTTGAACACCAGGATGATCATATCTAGTTTATAAAACATTAACTGGTCGGTTAAGCATCTGACCCTTGGTTTCAGTTCAGGTCATGATCTCATGGGTCATGCGATCAGTGGGGAGTCTGCTGGAGATTCTCTCCCTCTGCCCCTCCTCCCACTCACTCACTCACTCTCTTTCTCTCAAATAAATAAATGAATATTAAAAAAAGATCCTTCCCCAAAAGGTTAGGAGGTACAAAAAGATTTTGCAAATAATCGTTAGATTGAAAAACTAAACAAATAATACAAGCAGAACAATGTCCCAGAAAGCAGGGAAGGAGCCTATTTCCAGATCTCTTCCTGTTGACACTAGGAACTAGACCCACCTCACGAAGGCAAGGCCCATATCTTGCATGTATTTGCCAACTAGTGCTGGATATGATGACTGACACATCATAGACTCTTTTTTTTTTTTTTAAGATTTTTAAAAATCTGTTTGACAGAGAGAGAGAGACCACAAGAGCAGGAACACAAGCAGGGGGAGTGGGAGAGGGAGAAGCAGGCTTCTCACGGAGCGGGGAGCCCAGTGTGGGGCTTGGTCCCAGGACCCTGGGATCATGACCTGAGCCAAAGGCAGACGCTTAACAACTGAGCCACCCAGGCACCCCAAAAGGGTTCTTTAGTCTTTTTTTTTTTTTTTTTTTTAAGATTCTATTTATTTGAGAGACAGAGGGAGCAAGAGTACAGGAGCAGGGGCAGAGGGGGAGAGGGAGAAGCAGACAACCCCGCTGAGCAGGGAGCCCGACATGGGGCTGGATCCCAGGACCCTGAGTCCATGACCCGAACTGAGGGCAGACGCTTAACTGACTGAGCCCCACAGGCGCCCCTGACATTGTAGACTCTTGACTGATATCGTGCAACCGAACTGCACTGAAGTCTGGACTACACCGGTTTTGGGTTAATGTCTTTGAAGAGTAATTGCCAATAAACCCCGTGCTTTCGCCTTCTGCATCCCAGCCCACAAATTTAGGTTATTTACTCCCAGACTCCTGGTTGCTTACTTCAGTTTACATGCCATTGCTCTGTCCACACATGTGCCTTTATGAAATCTCCCTGAACTTGTCCTTCACTCCCTCGGAGAGCATCTGACTATCATCTGTCTGTCTAGAGACTTCACCGTGATCCTCCAGAGCTTTTATACAAATGAGGTAAAATAATTTGGGTACCGATCCTACAAGGCAGGAAGGGGATAAAGTCAATTCTCTCTGGCTTCCACTAGCTCATTATCCCACATAGTTGCTACAAAACCCTTCCAGATCTTTCCCTCTCTGCCTCTGGACTCTTCCTGAGGGCGCCAGCCCGAGAAAAGCCTGACTAAAAGTAGAAACATCTCTGGTGGCTTCCTGAGTCCCGACAAATTTATCTAGGGGTCTAAGTGGCTGAGAACTTTCTCAGCATCATTTCCATGTTAGCATGGCTGCTGCTGAAAGCAAGCATGGGGAACTTCTGCATTTGGGTGCCCAGGCTCAGTCATAACAGACCTCTGGTGGGGTCGGCATGCACGGGGGAACTAGGAGGTGCCACTTCTCAGCTCGGCTGTCTTCGTTGCCCTAATGCCACGCGTCAGAGAAATACTGAGAGGATAAAGGCAAATTATATACGTAAAAGGGCCGTAGGGTAGATTTCAGGCAGGAAGATTATACTCTGAATTTGGAAAGTTAGTTAAAATTAGTGAGATACAACTGCATGTGCCAGAAAACCCAAGGGTTTTAAATAAAATAGGTGTTTATTTTTCTTTTACATTAATAAAGTCAAGAGTAGGAAGTCTAGGGCTGAAATAGCTTCTCTAAAGTCATATAACATTGAGGCTCCTTTTGCTTGGCTTTTTTTTTTCTTTAAGATTTTGTTTATTTATTTGTCACACACAGAGAGAGAGTGTATGTGAGCACAAGCAGGGGGAGCAGCAGGCAGAGGGAGAAGCAGGCTCCCCGCTGAACAAGGAACCTGATTCAGGACTCGATCCCAGGACCCCGGGGTCATGACCTGAGCTGAAGGCAGACGCTTAACTGACTGAGCCACCCAGACATCCCTTTAGCTTGACTTCCACCAACTTTAGCATGCTGTCTCATGGTCGACGGTGGTCAGAGGAAGGGAGAAAAAGGACTCGTCTTCCTTTAAGAACACTTCCAGAAATTTGCAGAAAATACTTCCAATTGTATTCATCAGTCAGAACTCAGTCACGCAGTACACCTGTCTGCAAGGGAGGCTGGATCACATCGTCTTTATTCTGGACAGCCGTGTGACCAACTACAGATTGCAGGTTCTATTACTATGGGAAATGTGGAGACCGAATAAAGGGGGCCTTTATTGTGCTGAGGTGGGCTGGTAGAGTCCATTACCAGAAAGCAAAAGGACACTTATTATCCTGCCAAGCATACAAAGCACTAACGAGTGTGAAAAGTAATTCCTTCTTTATTTTTTCCCCAGACATACTCTTGCCTCCCTCCATTGTGGAGCATGGTCCAGTTTCCCCTTGGTGGTCAGCGCAAATCGCCCAGCCGGCGCAGTCATGTCCTTCTTTGCCTGTTGACTCAGAGGCATGAGAAGCCCAAAGTGGGCAGGTGGCTGTGTCAACTCTGGGTTCACCGGAATCATCACTGTGTCTCCTGGCGGAAGCCTTTCTCCTTCTGGAATTAAGACCTCTAGGCCAGCAGAGTATACGGTCATGGGAACAGGGAGCAACATTTGTGCTGGTGGGTCACTAGGGAGAATAGGGAGTGGTGTCCCTCCCATTTCTACCTCTTGATTCCTGGACCTTTGAATTCTGCTGATGGGAGAAACAGCACCATATATTGGAGGCTAATTCAGAGCATATGCAGCTTTCTGGAGAACCTCACCCGAGCCTTGCAAGGTATTGTCATCTAACTGGGGCTTTAACTAAATCTTCAAAAGACCATTCCACCTTTCTGTCAAGCCAGCTGTCTCAGGATGGTGGGCAACCTAGTAAAACCAGTGGGTTCTTTGAGCACGGGCATATTGCTGCACTTCTTTTGCTGTGGGGTGATTTTCTTTTTTTTTTTTCTTTTTAAAGATTTTATTTATTTATTTGACAGAGATCACAAGTAGGCAGAGAGGCAGGCAGAGAGAGAGAGGAGAAAGCAGGCTCCCCGCTGAGCAGAAAGCCTGATGCGGGGCTCGATCCCAGGACCCTGGGATCATGACCTGAGCCAACCAGGCGCCCCTGTGGGGTGATTTCTTGATCAGAAGCAATGTCATGCATAACACTGTGATGGCGGATACGTCATTCTACGAGTCTGTGGATGGTAGTTTTGCAAAAGCATTGCCTTCAGGGAAGACCAATCCATATCTAGTGTCAGTGTCTATTCCAGTAAGAACACAGCCCCTTCCATGGTGGCAATGGTCTAATATAACCAACCAGTCCCTGGGGAATGGTGGCATATCAGGGACTCATATTGGTCTCTGCTGCTGGCAGATCAGACACTCAGTGGAGGTTGTAGCCAGACCTGCCTTTGGTGAGTCAAAGCCCATGTTGCCGAGCCCATGCTTGACGTCCATCCTTGTCACCCCAGCTGCTTCGTTCAAATGCCTTGATCACATTTCTAGTAAACTCAATGTCTAAGTTTTTTTCAGGGCCGAGAGACTGGCTCATGGGACAGTCTCTTTTCATGGGAAAAGAGACTGGCTGGTATCAATAGAACAGGTCCTGTTATCCACTCGACTACTCAAATCTTCCTCTGCTGAGGTCACCCTTCGGTGGGCCTTGACATAGGACACAAAGATCTTAATGTTTTCACCCATTCAGAGAGGTCGATGCACATACCTCTTTCTGAGACTCACTGGTCACCGGTTTTCCAATTGTGTTCCTTCCAAGTCACTGACCATCTGGCCAAACCATGGACCTCAGACTGTGAACTGGTATTTAACCACATGTCTGGCCATTTTTCCTTCCGAGCAAAATGAACAAAATTGCAAAATTGAGTGGACAGTATGGAGATTTCCCAGACATTCCCTGCTCCCACACAGATAGAGCTTTCCTTCCTTGTCACCAAGCTGTACTTTCGTTACACAATGATGGACCTACACTGACACATCATGATCACAAACGTCCATGGTTTACTTCAGGGGTCACTCTTGATGTCGTACATTCTATGGATTTGGACAAATTTATAAAGACATGTATCTACCATTATTCATCTGCCTACTTACTCATTCGCCTACTGAAGGATATCTTGGTTGCTTTCAGGTTTTGGTATAACTTGTTTGGGCAATTATGAATAAAGTGGCTAGAAACATCTGTGTACAGGTTTTTTTTTTAAGATTTTATTTATTTATTTGACACAGAGAGAGAGATCAAAAGCAGGCAGAGAGAGAGAAGAGGAATCAGGCTCCCCGCTGAGCAGAGAGCCCGATGTGCGGCTCGATCCCAGGACCCTGAGACCATGACCTGAGCCAAAGGCAGAGGCTTAACCCACTGAGCCACCCAAGGTGTCCCATGTGTATGGGTTTTTGTGCAGACCTAAGTTTCCAGTTCCTCTGGGTAACATTTTGAGGAGATATTTTGCAGGATATAGAGTCTTGGTTGACAGTTTATACTTTCAGTGCTTTGAATACGCCATCATATGGTCTTCTGGCTCATGGGCTCGCTTCAGTTTTCTTCATTTTTTCTTCTTTGTGTTTCTCAGATTGAATAATTTCAATTAACCTACCTTTGAGCTGGCTGATGCTTTCTTCTCCCAGCTCAAAAGGCATGTTGAGTCCTTCTGGTGATGTTTACATTTCAGTTACTGTCATTTGCAACTCCAGAATTTCTATTTGGTGACTTTAAAAAAATTTTATTTTTTTATATATTTTTCAAATATTTTATTTATTTGAGAGGGAGAGTAAGCGAGCGAGCGAGAGAGAGAGCGTGTGCATGAGCAGGGGCAACAGCAGCAGGAGAGGGAAAAGCAGACTCCCTGCTGAGCAGGGAGCCCGATGTGGGGCTCCATCCCAAGACCTGGGGATCATGACCTGAGCAGAAGGCAAATGTTTAACAGACTGAGCCACCGAGGCACCTCCATTTGGTGACTTCTTATAGTTCCAGTTTCTTTACTGATACCTCTATTTGGTGAGCTATTGTTCTCATGCTTTTCTTTCGTTCTTGTTTAAATAAACATATGCATTTAATTATTTTTCTCAAAAAGTAGTTTCTATACCCAATGTGGGGCTCAAACTCACAACCCCAAGATTAAGAGTGGTGCGCTCTACCAACTGAGCCAGCCAGGTGCATCTCTTTGGTTCTTTAGGCTTGGCTTCCTTGATTGCCTTGATCCCATTTAAATTAGATGACTTAAAGTTTTTGTCTAGTAAACTCAATGTCTAAGTTTTTTTCAGGGCCAATTTCTATTTTTTTTTATCTTTTTAATTTTTATTTTTTTATAAACAAATTTTTATCCCCAGGGGTACATGTCTGTGAATCGCCAGGTTTACACACTTCACAGCACTAACCATAGCACATACCCTCCCCAGTGTCCATTACCCCACCCACCTTTCCCGGCCCCCTCCCCCCAGCAACCCTCAGTTTGTTTTGTGAGATTAAGAGTCA